>CM062288.1:60972461-60994707 GCA_031216915.1 Pictodentalium vernedei | reverse complement strand
ACAACGGTCTCACCGTATCCTAAGTTTTTTCTCTGTTTTCTTTGTCTTTGCAGATATAATTGCATGTTAGCTACAAACATTTTCGGCAGAAAAAGGGTGTGGGGGGGGGGGGGGGGGAAGTGGTCTGTGGCCCCTGCTGGCACATAGAACAGAATAGAACTAAACAACCAATTTTATAACAGTATTCTCGTGGGGGTTACAGTTCATTAGCAGCCCAACAGAAATAATTCAGTTTAATTAAATAAGTCTCCGCCGAGTCATGTCGAATCTGGTTTATCGTGTGAAAGTCTAAAATGTTGGTTCGGTCATTGGTGTTTACACCCCCCCCCCCCCACGCACATCCTCACACTGTCGTATCATTCTTCTCATACACCCAAACCTGATGAATATACCCAATAAAGATTGAAGCTTGGGTGCCGTGTGTGCCTCATCTCCAAAATATGGGACATGTATTCCACATAAAAACATGGCATTATCACCTTGCACTGTTCAATAATTCTATTGGGGGAAAACATTCCATTGTGAGGGAAACTTTCCAGTTTCCAGCCCACTGAAGGCCGAAAAATGCTTCATACCTTCATTGAGATGTCCATATGAAAGTTGCGTGAGGTATTCGCGCTTCGTCATTTCTGCTCTCCAATAAATGTGGAGACTTAGCCTACCCCAGAAGGCTTTATTTGAAAATTTGAAAGCACAATTAATTTTTTAAACTGGAAAGATGAATCGGCCCTCCCCTTCCTATTCTTGAAAACCCCAAATAAACACCCTTAAGAATATAATGATCCTCTACGGACTTGTTATGGGGAAACGCCCTTTACTCCCCCCCCCCCCTCCAATACTGTATCATGTGATTTGATCAAGCTATTTGGTGAAGTATGGGGCATCCCTGATAGCTGTATAAAATGTCCATCGATATATTTCTCCATACCTGGCATACCACTCATATAAGTAAAATGCGGCGCCGAGAGCCCTCCTCTTTGTCAATTAGACAGAACTTTTTTCTCTCCAAAATGCGTTTTGAAGGATTTAACGCGATTTTATGTGAAAAGGGAGGAATGGAGGGCATTTGTCAACCCTTTCCCCATTCCCCCCCCCCCCCCACAGCCCCACCATCGGTCCATAAACACATTGTCCTTCTTTTGTTTATTCCCATACACACACAGCCTATGAACATAAAACAAAGATTAACAAGCTTGGATGCAGCTTCTTATGGACCGTGTACATGTACGTTCACGAATCTTGCCTCCAAAATAAGGGTCGCGTTTCCTTATTTTTAACGTCTAAAAATTTGGAGATTTACGCTAAAAGCCAGCAGAAGACTTCACTTAAAAGCACTGTCTTTCCTCAACGGGGAAGGAAGACACGCTTTTTCTCCCGGATGAAAAAAAATTAAAATTGAATTTTCATCAACTCGGAAAAAAACCTGCAGATCTCCTGCGATTGCCGGTGCCCAGACAAACTTTGTCATCGCGTTTTAGGGAGCATGTCCCCTGTACTGCAACCCCCCCCCCCTGAAGATTTTCTGGCCCCACCACTGTGTATTGACAGAGGGTGGGCGATGATGCACCCTGCCTCAAACCAAATTTAATTGTGGAAAGATTTGCGGCCCCCTCAGAAATATATTGTGACCACTCTTGGGCACATGCAGGTGCGTCTAAATTGGATAGGCCTCAAGCAGGGGTGTATATTCTCGTCAATTCTCTTTGTTCCTCTGGTAGTTTGATCTCGAGCTGTCTTACAATTTCTCGAGATATATCATGTGGATTGGACGATGTCTCTCTCCATTGCCTGCTTCTTTTTTGATGTTCGAGCGCCAGTGTGCACCCTCACCCCTCACATTCACAAACAAATTCATTTCTCAATGTTCGACCCCGTGGAACATGCTCACCCCCCGTGGAATGTGGGCTCACTGGGAATTGGAGGGGCTGGGGTGCAAACTGGTGCCCAAACATCGAAAAAGAAGCAGCTAATGGAAAGAGACATTGTCCAATCCAATATCTTTGGTATCATCTTTTTGGAAATGATGACTGAACTTACAGAACTCTACCCTTACCTCCACCACCAGCCCAGCCGACTTGTTAATTTCCAGTTTCAAGCTGCCGTATTCAAGTTCTGTATAATTGACAAAGAGGAGGCCTCTCAGGCCCGCATTTTACTTATATAAGTGGTATGCCAGGCATGGAGAATGTCCCCACCAGCACCATAACTCACACGAATACTGACCCCACCCCAAACAGAATTATATACAAGTTCTCAGAAAATACAAGAAAATATTTCATGAAAACTGACCAAAAACGGGAAATCCAACCCACCCAGCCCAACAAAACGGATATCTGGCAAGGGAAGAAAGGTTTACACCAATGGTGTCTAAACCAGATTATTTCTGACAGATAGTAGAAACACAATTTGTTGAGGTGCGTGACAATTTGCTTAGTTTTAAGGCCTCTCAACACAAGCAGATACAGAGAAAACAAAGTTGAATACGGCAGCTTGAAACTGGAAATTAACAAGTCGGCTGGGCTGGTGGTGGAGGTACGGGTAGAATTCTGTAAGATCAATGTACTAGTTTTCCAGGTGGACCTCTCCCATTTTTTCCAAATAATGATGATGCTGATGCGTGTGTGGGGAGGGGGGGGGCTAAAATGGATGGTGACTTGAGCCCAACACTGTCCAACAGACGTCGCATTATGCCTGTAAGGTATCTTGCTGTGACCACTTCAGAATCCATGATTGACATGACCAATCTCCCGACCCCCCCTTCCATACAACAAAAATGATTCATGTGTACCCGCCTGCATTTGGGAACAGGTCTATAGAGGAAACGTAAAGAAATTGAATCTCTACAACATGGCACACTCACTTGTAAGAAACAGTTGTGTTTTGTTTCCAATTAATACATTAATCTCACAAAATGACCTCTTTAAATTCATTATTTTCATTCCTAATGTCATTTTACGGCACAAAATTTCAGGCATACAGTTTGCCCGATTCCAGTTTCAGACAAACGGACAACCGGTTTACCAAACTTTTCATAGGTGAACGCTTGTTAATCATCAATTCCAAAAAGATGACATCAAAGATATTGGATTGGACGATGTCTCTTTCCATTGGCTGCTTCTTTTTCGATGTTTGGGCACCAGTTTGCACCACAGCCCCTCCCATTCCCAAATGAACAAATTTATTTCTCAATGTTCGACCCCGTGTAACGTGCTTACCCCGCCAGCACCGTAACTAGCACGAATACTCTCCCACCTTACCCCCAAAAGAATTATATAAAAGTTTGCAGAAAATACAAAAAAAATGTTTGACCGAAAACGAAACATCCACCCCACTCACAAAACGGACATCTGGCAAGCGAAGAAAGGTTTACAGGCGTCAAAGGTGCACAGGGACAATGTGAGATTACAAAACTCCTTGCGAGCAGAATAGCTATCTCCAATTTGTTTTGCTGATAGAGCAATATAAGCCACGATAGCATCCACATCCTGCTCATGAAAATAGATTACACGTGGTATTGCAAGTACATGAAGGCACATAAGGGTAAGCCCCCATCACCCCGCCCCAACCAACTTGATCTATGATGTAATACTCATGTGTGGCCGGCTCACTGAGCAGACATAACGTCTCCAGCTTGAAACTGGACATTAACAAGCCAGTTGGGCTTGTGGTGGAGGTACAGGTAGAGTTATTTAAGTTCAAATTCTATTTAACGGTCGATCCCCACCCACACACCCCACCATTCCAAATCATGATGCAAAAAAAGTCCTACAGACTTCGCATTATGCCTGTAGTATCTCGCTGTGACCCCTTAAGAATACATGATATGACCCCCCCCCCCCCCTCTCCCCCACACACACACTCCCAACCCACCCATCCATACACAAATTTATTCCTGGGGCTGGGTACACACCTGCATGTGGAAACAGGTCTACAAAGGAAACGTGGAGCAATTAAATCTCGACAACATGGCACACTCATTTGTAAGAAACAGTTGCTTTGTTATTTTTTTTGTTTCCAATTAATACATTAATCCCACAAAATGTCCTAATAAACTCATTATTTTTATTCCTAATGATATTTTTATGGAAAGGATATGATTAAAATGATTCGGGTCAAAATAGCTAAAGTTGTTCAAGTTTTCTATTATCAATCTATATCCGAATCCATCAAAACAATACAACCCTTCAAATACCCTATTTCCCTGACGTAAAAAATAGACTTTTCCACTCGTTACGTCACGAGATAAACAATGTCAACTTCTTCTGCCAAATTCCGCTATCGTTCTTTAATTTTTCATGTCTGATTCAGTAAACAAAATGTGAAGGGATTCTATACATACCAAAAGTTACAGCAAATTGCACTCGTCAACTCAAGTGGTCATTGATAACTAAATTCCAAGGGGAACAGGTTTAAAAAAAACACGGAGACGAACTCCTTGTATTAAACGAACGGACAATAGCTGTAGAATGTATACATTCTATGACTTTCCCATAGAATGTATAGACTTTCTACATTCTATACAACATATACATGTATGGGTCAGACCATTCAAAGGCTCTTGTAGTGAAAGAGTTAACTCTTTCGCTACTAGAGCTTTTGAATGATTTGACCCATACATGTATTCGTGATAATACACTTGGAAAAGTCCATTTGTATAAGAAAGATTTGAGCACTATAAATTTTGAATTCTGCAGCGTCCTGGCAGCAGATTCCAAAATTTATTGTGCTCTCCCCTTTAACTGGTAGAGTGCTGAAAACCCAAATTTGGGCTTTACTTTAGCCTTTGTTCACTGCAACATACTAGACCATTAGTTTATTAATGTGTTTCCAGTTATGCAGCAAGTAAACTTAATTTGTCGTGTTGAAATATATGAGAGAGTGCCTATAAATTGCAACATGGCAAATTAATGCTAACATATTCCGAATGGCCAATATTACCAATATCAGCTCATCATTACATTCTATCAACACAGATATGTGACTACACTGTAAGGATGATGTTAAAAATCCACATTCTAATAGAACAATACAGGATTAAGAACACCAACAGGTACCCATCCTACTTTGGTACAGTAAGTGTGTTAAACATTCAAATGTTGGTTAATGTTACCGTCTTACGAGTGAATGGCATAGCGGTAAACGGTTCTCGTTAGATCATCGAAGTTAAGCATCGTCGAGCCTGGTTAGTCGCTGGATGGGTGACCATAAAAGTGATTGATTCAGGTTCACTCGTTGTGTCCTTGGGCAAGGCACTTCAACCCCATTGCTCGCTTGAGGGCACAGTGGCACTGTATGCTAAGGCGTAACGCACGTTGAGGTACACATGCCTTCAACCATTGCTAACCCTTTCTAGGCGGGATTAGTAAGTTGGAGAGTTGACAGTGACTCGCTGCTGCTCGGTGGTTCTTTCCGGGTACTCCAGCTTCCTCCACCTGCAACACTGTCAACGACATGATATGACCCTGGCTGTTTAAGTGTTGTAAAACACCAATAAAATAAATAAATAAAAGTTACCGTCTTACCATTATTTTCAGTTTGAATAGCTATGCTGCCAGAGGAACAAGTTTGTCAGATATTGATGAGTCGATTGTTCGTAATTTGAATCCGATGGAAAAGAAATTGCTACAAACTCAAGATCTGATGACTATTCGAGGGAAGGTAAGAGATTTAACTGAAAGTCCTTAAATTGGCGAGACTAGAAATCATTCACACGATTTTTTCTGTTTTCCAAAGTCAGATTTAGACGTTTAATTGGTCGTAATTTATTTGGCACAGTGTTTTCATGTACACTCGAAAAAACTGCTGATTAACATCACTATAGCGAGCCCTTAGAGGTAAAACCTAGTATCTGTATGTTCTATTATGTATTGATACTGGGTTTTACCTCTAAGGGGTCGAAATTTACATTATAGTTGTCTATTTTTAGCTCACTTGACTGAAAGTCAGGGTGAGCTATTCTGATCAATTTTCGTCCACTGGGCACATTTTAATTAAATTTCAGGTAAGTAGTTGTTATATAGAGGCATTCTGGTTTTTATGCAAATTAGGCTTTGGCTCTTATTGAGCAGAGGGGTGGGGCCAAAATGGCCAAATTTTTTAAAAATCTTCTTCTTATGAACCACCATTAGCAGAGACTTGATATTTGGTATACAGAGTCCTTTCTTTTGAGGTTAAGACTCAAGTTTGTTCAAGAGAAGTTTGTCGAGCAATATTTGCCTTCATTATGGGAGGGGGCAAGAATTCTGGCCACGCCCAAAATTTCTATTTTCTGAACCGTGTGACCGATTTGAACCAAAATTGATATGAGATAATAATGGGTCATAAGTACTTAATTTATGCCTAAAAATAAAAATTTTTTCTCTTTGCCCCGTGGGAACCTCACGAGCTAAAAATAGAAAAAACTTTAAAACTGCCATATCTCCAAAACTATATGGCTCAGAGAATTCATATTCTGTGTGAAGATTACTTATGACCTACAGAATATAACAGTTAAAAAAAATCCCTATCGGTTTGATCATAAGGTACTTTTTTTAGGATTTTGAAAATATCCTGGCCAAAATTTCTATTTTCTGAACCGTTATACCGATTCAAACCAAATTTGATATGAGATAATAATGGGGCATAAGTACTTAATTTATGCCGGAAAAATGTTTCTCTTCGCCCCGTGGGAACCTCGCGAGCTAAAAATAGAAAAAGTCCTGTCCAAAATCCCCTCCGGGGGAAGATAACCTACGATATCTTTCCCCAGGGGGGAAGATAACCTAGGTTATCTATCTTCCCTCCCACCCTGGATATCTTCCCCCCACCCTCAAAAAAAAATATAAAAAGAACTGAACAAAAAGATAAAGATTAGAAGATTTATTTATGGAATTTTCATTGAAATTAAAAAAAAAATGGTTAAACTCTTAATGAATGCGTGGATGAGGTCAAGTTGGTGGAAATGTCCAACGTGCATATCTCCCCCCCCCCCCCCCTCCTCTGCTCACCCATCCAAAAAACGTAGCTACTATTTCAAAAATATTAACAGGTTTTTTACACCATTAGGCGAACCATAACAAAGTCCAAACAATGGCTGCGAAGGTTCTATGAATGTATAGTGGGAGTTTGACATGGGTGGGGGTGGGGGTGGGGGAAGATATCCAGGCCTGGTTATCTTCCCCCCCCCCCCCGCCCCCCACCAATGTAAAAAAATATAGAACAAATTTTAAAAAGTTTCAACTTGGTTTATACAGTTGAATAATGACTAGTGAATTAAAAATGAGCAATCTTAAAACTTTCCCATCAATTTTGGGGACTTTACAGAACACGTGAATAAGGATGGGTTGGTGGAGACGTCCAACCTGCATATCTCCCCCCTCACCCATAAAAAAAAAACATAGCTACTATTTCAAAAATATAAATAGGTTTTTTACACCATTAGGCGATCCATAACAAAGTCCAAACAATGGCTGCGAATGTTCTACGAATGTCTATTGGGTGTCTGACATGGGTGGGGGGTAAGATATCCAGGCCTGGTTATCTTCCCCCCACCCATGTCAAAAAATATAGAACAAATTTTTAAAAGTTTCAACTTGGTTTATACTGTTGAATAATGACGATTGAATTAAAATTGGGCAATCTTAGAATCTTTCCATCTATTTTGAGGACTTTTCTTTCTTTATTGTCACATGTAACAGGTTTGCAACTGGGTGGACAAGATATTCATGTTAAAAATTTGACCAAAAAATATTTTCTCGCCATTTCATCAACAAATAATGTAAAATCAATCAAAAAAGTTTTTTTTTTTATTGGTGTGTGTGTGTGTGTGTGTGTGTGTGTGTGTGTGTGTGTGTGTGTGTGTGGGGGGGGGGGGGGATATCCAGGGTGTGGTGGGGGAGATATCCAGGGTGGGGGGGAGATGACCTAGGACATCCCCCCTCCCCCCCCCCCCCCCCCCCCCCCCAGGAGGATGTCCAAGGGGGAAGATATCCTGCTACACCGTGATGCCGATTCGAACCAAATTTGATATGGGATAATAATGGGTCGAACCAAATTTGATATGAGATAATAATGGGTCATAAGTACTTAATTTATGCCGAAAAAAATTTTCTCTTCACCCAGTGGGAACCTCACAAGCTAAAAATAGAATTTTTTTTTTTTTTTTTTTGCTTTAAAATCCATTTCGAAGGATTTTGAGTCATTTCAGTCAAAAAAAAAAAAAAAAATTCCCAGTTGACCCCCAAGGTTGGACCCGGTGGTCCATAATTTGAATTTTTTTTTTCTGCTTGAAAATCCATTTTGAAGGATTTTGAGTCATTTCAGGCAAAAAAAAAAAATTTCCCAGTTGACTCCCTAGGTTGGACCCGATGGTCCATAAATTGAAATTTTTGAATTTTTTTTTCTGCTTTAAAATACATTTTGAAGGACTAAGTCATTTCAGGCAAAAACAAAAATTGTTTTCCCAGTTAACCCCCTTAGTTGAACTTGGTGGTCCATGGATTTCAATTCCTGTCTCTTGACAAAAAAACCCATGTGATTTAATTTTTATAGGTTCATGACTTTTGAACGATGTCAGTGTGATCACATATGAAAGCAGTTCATTTTTTGGCGAACCAACTTCAGTTGTGTGAACCTATGTCATGACCCATGCAGCGTCGGCGTCAAGTTTTGTCAAGGTTTGTGTTCAGGTCACTTATGCTGCTCCTAGTGCAAAAACCTTTTGCAAATTGATGCCATTTGTTATTTACTGTCCATACATAATTATTTAACCCTTGTCCAGTGGATATTTTTAAAAGCCCTCTTCAGGAGGTCAATGTTTTGTGTTTAGCTCAGACTTGAGTTTTGTCAAGGTTTGTGTTTTGGTCAGTTATGCTGACCCTAGTGCATCTACTTTGGCACATTTATGTCATATTTTATTTACTGTATAGACATAATTATTTAACCCTTGTCCAGTGGATTTTTTTAAAAACCCTCTTCAAAGCTGTCAACGTTTGTGTTTAGCTCAGACTTGAGAGTTTTTTCAAGGTTTGTGTTTATCTCAGTTATGCTGACCCTTGTGCATCTTAACTGTTTAGCCATCTGTTGGTTCACCACGGGGGATCGACACCCCCTTCTTGTTTACCTCTCCAATATTTCCCAAATTTAGGAGAAATCTAACAAAGCTAAGGCTACCCTTAAACAAATTTTAATGTGGCTGCCACGGGCAGTGTGGCAAAACATATAGAGTAGTTTCCTCTACCGGCAGACATGCGCAGAGGGCATCCAAGTACCATAATCAGTCGATGTACAATCCAACAGCGGGGTGGACTGATCCGCTAGGGCAGAGGGAGGGACTACAAGTTATGGAATATTGGTGGGTATATAGAAAAATATATATTAGGCCGGGGAAAAATAATTAATTTGTTCAGGTAACATGCTGAAAAAAAATACGGTCGGTCAGTCGGGATTTTTTTTTTTTTTTCACAATTATTTTTTACAATGAATGCCTTTCAAGTGTCTCAGAAATCAACCTGTATATCCATATATATCCCTCATGTCCTATTTGTTTGGTTATTTTATACGATTTGCATCAGTAAATAAAACTATAAACCATTTTTTTTTTTCTATGCGTTTTCATTTCTTAAATTGAAACCCGTAACGAGACTCCAGAATTCGAAGATCGCGGCTACGTACGATTGTTCCATTGTTTCTTTGTCAGGTCAAGAACGTGATCACACTTTGCGGTCATGTTTTAGGTGTGGAAGATGGAGAGAATTTAGGTGTGAAAATAAAATTCCACGCCCTTTCATAGCCGAACAAACATGTCGGTCAAGCTATATTGCAGTTCTTGGGGAAAATGGGCTATATTGCCAGTCAGGGGAAGAGGGAGGTCACTTGCGTACTGTAAAAAACTGCATGGTTTGACAAACGACCCTGCCAGCGTGCTAGTTGATTCTCTATCGGACCGATGTCGGTGCAACAGAAATCCTGTCATACCGACATCGGTCCAATATGGAATTAAGTAGAATGCTATGTGAGGATATAGTTTATGTTCACATTGGACTCTTTTCGCAGAGTTGTGAGTCGTTCTGAAACTTGTTGCTATGAGCGTCATCGGTTGACGTGCACACGCCCTTTAACATGAGAAACGTTCCAGGGACAGTCGTACCACGCAAAGTTGGTGCTATTATTTCGTTAGGCGATAGCGATTTCATTATTTTTTTTTTTTCTTAAATTTTTTTTTCTGTGCAAGGTAAAAAATATTTAGGGTCGGCGGCAAAAATAGGGTCGGTCGGGTTACCTGAACAAATTAATTATTTTTCCCCGGCCTTATTAAAAATATTTTTTATACATCCCACCAATATTCCATAACTATTTCATAGATGATTCGTGCAAGGTTTCATCAGATATTTGCAAGAATATTATGTAGAGGAGCGAAAGAGGAGCTAAAAACAGCTCTTCTCATTCGGAACTGAGAGGAGTGATAGCTCTTCTAAATAATTAGCTATGGCACCACTGGTGGTATGTTTATTGATAAGTGTTTCTGTGTTTAAAAACCTTAGTTTGTTACAGTTTATTGGGGAATGCCCATGGGCATTCCCCAATAAACTCTCACAAACTGGGGTTTCTTTCAAGTTTAATATTGGTTATGGTAAATTTCGAGGAGTGAAAAATAACTCTTCTAAATTTAAATCCAGAGGAATGATTGGGTGGGAGTGTGATAGCTCCACTTTCCTGCAAAGCTCCTTTTCATCTGCGAGAATCCAAACAGATTCTTGAGAAAAATTAATCATTTATTCACCCTCAGTCATCAAGTATATACCGGTGATAAATAATGAGAATTGAGCTATTTACTTACTAGTAATCAACTAATACCAGCTACACAATTTAGAAAATAAGGCATAATTAATGTTGAAAAATCAACTCATGAAAGTTAAAAGTTGAGAATTTGGTACTTCAGATCTATTCAAAAATTTTCGAGGGGGGAGAACCTCCCAAACCCCCCTAACCTTCGGCATCTGCTCTAAGAAGTTGCTAATCAATTTCAAGGTATTGCTAACCAATTTCAGGGGAGGGAAAAAAAAACGCTAATCAAAAATTTAAAAACAAAAAATACCCTACACAATGGTGGGGTGGGAGGTTCTGTGGAGGGCTAAGTTGAACTCAGTGAATGATTGAATGGCAGTATTCAAAGTAGCTGTATCTGTTAGCAACTTTGCTGAGATAGTTGGAACAAAATTAATGATTACAATGTATAGTCTTTGGATAGCGTGGAGATTAGTCAGAATTTACGTTATTATTAGTCAGCATGAAAACTCTGTAGTCGTTTCAACACTAATTTTCCATTTATTGAATTTTTTGCCAAGATGTCTGGGTACCGTTTTGTGTAGTACTAATAATGTAGGTTAAATCAAAATTATTTTGTTTTACCTTAGGGTATTTAGGGCTGTTACTGTATTAATCCCGCCAGATGCCAAAGAAGCACTGAAGTACATCGCATCAAGCATTTCAGGAAGAAAGTTGGAATTCCAGATGAAAACAAATACTTGTTTCCTAATTCAGGTAAAGCTACTCATTGTACTTAGAGACTGTCTGGATGAGAACACAGTAGAGTGAAAAATTACTCTCCTGTGATGTATTTTAGGAGAGTGATAAATCAAGGAGACTAATTTGAACTGATTTCCTTTGTGTTTGCAATAGATCGAGCAGTAATTCAAATTAACCAAACACCTTTCCTGAAGTAAAATTAATTGCTATATATACTCAGCTATAATTCATGCACATTTTGGATGTCATTGGAACCAGCTCATTTAACTGGTTCCAGTGACACCTAACACAGATCCCATTGGTTTCATATATTGTGTAAGTTCATTAGGAAGCCGTCAACTGAACCCCAAATCATTGGCTAAGTGTCTGCCACTGCCAATATACTTATAGAATAAGCTCTGTCAAGCGAAATATAAATTCAACATTGTTGACAACATAGGGAGAAATAAGTCTATGAAATTTGAGAGCAAAAATCCTTTAGAGGGTTAACTGGTTCATTGCTAGATTATTTTTATATATAAGAATTTATTCAATATATTTTAATTGATTACAAATTATTGAAGAGTGCCAATGGGCACTCTTCAATAATTTGTAATCAAGAAAATCTATGCAATCAAAATACAATTGGCTTCTGTGGCTGAATATGAAACATATGCAATAATATGGAATATTTAGCATGGTACCCTCACTTTTCTTTGAAGCCCTGATAGTGGCTTCCAGCAGTGTACCAGTTGAAGTCTTAATTTTTTTTCCACTTAAGGATCACTAACTTCTTGTCCAAATACATGTACTTGGCATGACTACAATACTTTTTAAAAACGAAATCATCCTAATAATTTCAGGCATTTCCTTTGCAAGAGCTTATGAGAGCTTAAAGAAAATTTGCAGTGAGTGTGATTTGGGAGCACCAGAAAGAATAACAAGTGTGTCCATGAGAAAATACACCGCCACACTAACACAAGTGAGTATTCGACAAATCATTAGCAACGTGTCATGCATAATACTCCAGTTATAAACTTTCATATAACTCAATCCTTGAATATTAGGACTGGCAGTTAAAGGTCAATCCTAATATTTGATGCTCGAGTTTTTTTAAAAGAGTGTACCTCAAAATAAGCTTGCCGCAATTATGAAATTCCATAATCGATTAATCAGAGCCTAAAATCGACAAATAGTCGACTTTTTTTATCACATTTTTTTAACAAAGGGTCGACTAAATTCGAGACTGCTGAATGGTCCTAAAGGTAGGTATAACCGGGCATGTGGCCGTGTACATCTCCAATAACATGGTGACATGGTCAACGATCCATCATTCCCACATTTATAATGGTTGGTGCACGTCAGAATGAACATTTCGTTGACCATATTCTGTTAAGTTGGTCGGTCGTCTGCCATACCATAATACACCCTGACACCTGAAATTCAGATGAAACATTCAAACATAGCCTAACAGTGGGCCGTCAATACGAAAGAGTGACCCAAGAGAATCTCGCATCACAAAACTAGAGTTAGCTTCCTTGGGAGCTAACTCTAGTTTTGTGATGCGAGATTCTCTTGATCCATGATTTAAAATGGTCCCGCAAATTTCATCAAACGCACCGAGTTTCACTTCGTGTTGTTCAAAATAAAAGAGTTATGAAGCAAAGAATAGTTATTGGAAGCGATGTTGTTTAAAATACGGACATGTTGTTGACATGATGAAAGCAGTAATACCTGAAAATAATTTAATATTTTGCAAAAATAAATCATTAAAGTGGGAAGTAATTACCGCAAACATTTCCAAATCGTACTTAGAAAAATGACGATTTATTTGAAGGGGGGGCAGGGGTTTAGCCAGGATTTGTAAATAGGGTGTCCAAATTTTGGGAGAGGGGCAACTGTGCTGCAGCTAGGGGGTCCGGTTGCATGTTCTTCCTGGAAAAATTTGAAACTTTGATATTATTAAATGGTGGCTTCTGGTGGCATTTGAGCTTGAAGTTACAACTTTTCTTACACTTGTATGATCAATGGGGCACCATGAGGGATGCATAATAACTTTCTAAGGGGTGTCTTTTTGACAAAAAACAAGGTGTCCAAAATGTAAACAGGGTGTCCAAAAGACACCTAGGACACATCTCTTACACTTGTATGATCAATGGGGCACCATGACGGATGCATAATAACTTTCTAAGGGGTGTCTTTTTGAAAAAACAAGGTGTCCAAAATGTAAACAGGGTGTCCAAAAGACACCTAGGATGCATCTCTGGCTAAACCTATGTGGGGGAATGCCCGAGTTCACCCCTCTTTACCTCCATATGGTCTACCACTGTTGTTATACATCCAGAAAAAGTTCCCATCATGTATATAAAGTGTGATCACGTTCTGGCAAGGCAGTGGTGTTGTTATACATGCAGGGGTAGAAAAAAGTCGAAAAAGTCGACTTTCAAATTTAAAGTAGATAAATCGACACGACCGACGATTAGTCAACTTTTTGCATAATCCCGGCAAGCCTACCTCAAAACTCTACTCATGTTTTACAATTGGCTTTCTGTCGCACAATTCCGTAGTTGTGCTGTGGTTAATGTATCTGAGCACAGAATTGTGCTGAGGTACAAAGTATTTCTGATTTTAGGGGTGCTAGTAGCGTAGCGGTAACTGGTTCTCGTTTGATCACCAAAGTTTAAGCAATGTCCAGCCTGGTTAGTCACTGGATGGGTGACAATAAAAGTGATTGATTCGGGTTCACTCGTTGTGTCTTTGGGCAAGGCACTTCAACCCCATTGCCCGCTTGGCGGCACAGTGGCAAGGTGTGCTGAGGCATATCCCCTATTGAGGTACATATGCCTTCAACCAATGCTAACCCTGTCTATGCAGGATTAGTAAGTTGGAGAGTTGACAGTGACTCGCTGCCAGTCGGGGGTACTCTGGCTTCCTCCACCCGTAACACTGTCACCGACACGATATGACCCTGGCTGTTAAAGTGTCATAAAACACTAATAAATAAATAAATAAACAAATAAATAAATATTTCTGATTTTAACGGACGGGATACCGGTTAATCCTTGAAGGCCTATATCCGACTTTTCTGACATTCCGAAAGCCTTCCATCAGTAATGTATTGTTAAGTATATGAGTGTGTCTCTGGCTAAGATTAAAATAGCTGTTTTGTGGTCCCCAGTAAAGATGTGACTGCCTGTACAGGCAGTCACATCTTTACTGGGAACCACTGCACAGTCATATTTCTCAGTAATATTTTGAGCTCAGAAAATTTTGAAATTATTTCTAGGCCTTTATGGGTTAAGCGGTGTATACTGAATTCGCATGTTGTTTAGTTTCCACACAATATATTTTATTGGGCATGTCTAGTGATGGACCCTTATTTCAGGCTCTGCTTGGGCTAGGTAGGCATATAAGCCCCATTGCCTCTTTTAGGACATGATACTTTTGCATGATGCTACACATGCCTTCAATCAATGCTAACCCTGCCCCTGTAGCCAAGTATGTCACATAGGCTGTGAATAGCTGCTACTTAGTAGTTTCTGGTACTCCGACTTCCTTCTCAGATCAGTGACATGGTGTGACTTCAAGTATTTTCGAACATCAGTTTTGGAAGGGCAAAGTAGTTTATTTGTATTATACAGCAGCAATTGTTTTTTTAAGTAAACATTTTTTTTTCAGATGATCAACCTTGATTCATATCAACTTCAATGGGTATGCAATCATTTGGGTCATACGACAAATGTCCATAAAACACACTACTGGCAAATGTCGGGTTTTGTGGAGAGAGTACACATAAGTAAGCTGTTCCTTTTACAAGATCTCAATCTCACACATAGATTTAAAGGACAAAATTTAGAGGAAATAGATATTTCAGGTGTGTTACTGCACTGTGATGTGCCCATTGTGAAATACTTCGGTCATTCTATAAATGGTTTTAAATTGAGTATGATCGGATGTTTAAACTTCGAAGCCCTGGCAGTAGACTTCAAATTTTGAGACATGTTTTGTTGACATTAAACACCAGACGGAGACAGACGTAAATCTTCATCCAAAATTAATTAACCGAACTATGTTTATTTAATTATTGTTTATTTATCTAGAAATACCATTTAACCCTTTCCCTACTGGTAATGACTATAGTTGTCATATTCTAACTCCATCCACTTTCAGTAACAAATCAACTTGTTAAAATCATTAGATTTAGTGGTAAAGAACTCAAAATTTGATATCTGCTGCCTCTGAGGCAGCAGATGTCTGATTGCTGTTGACGAATTCAAGGATGAGTGCATCTCGGTTGACCTTTGAATTTTATGTTGTCAGAAATCGTCAAGAATACTTTATTTCATTGGTGTTTTTACGACACTTTCACATCTGAGGTCATATTGTGTCGGATAGTGTCACGGGTGGAGGAAGCCACAGCCCTCGCAATTCACTATGGCAATCGGCAATGCCGAAGCCATTTGCTGAAGTAACCCGGTCCGACTACGGCAGTGTGTTGCCGTAGCCGATAAGTACGGCATTGACTGTCACGGAAAAAAATTATTTAAACTATTCAGACGATTCATCTTAAATGACGTCAATTGCACTGAAAAAAATAGCTCATCACTGATACTATTTTAAATAGTACACCCCCTTTCGGGCCTAGTAAACCCGCAGTTGACTTGATAGAATAGTAAAAGTCGCGTGCGCGTGACGTAATTTGACATAATTCCGTCGTGTTTTTCCACTTGTTCAACCTGTAGTCTCGCGCTGAGTGCGTGCTGAAGAATCCGCTGGCTGCTGCTGTGGTGTCTGTGGTTTGATGGTGTTGAAGTTGGATTTAGGTATGTCACATTATTATTTATTTAAACTACTTTCAAAAATCGTTCTGCTGTTCATACGCAATGTTTTTATGTTGTTGGTGCGAGTTCCAGTGCATAAATTATATGCAGTACATTCAGCATTTGAGGTTTGTGCACATGCACGAAACCGGGTTTAAAGTAACTTGCCCAGTCGGTACTTGCTATTCTCAGTATAACAATACTGATTCCTTACTAAAGCATTTGAAATGGAAACACAGAGAATTCCACATGCTAAATGTGTCAAAGCGGAAAAACATTAATCGAACCGAATGTCAACCATTAACAATCCACCGCGACGCCGAAGAGGCAGAACATTTGGATCATGTTACCACTAATTCGTGGCATTCACACCCGACTACAAGGGTTGACCAGGATGACGGTTCAGTTTTAAACCGTACATGTTGTAATATTGCAAGTGCATCTGATGAAGATTTAAGAGTTCGATGTGCGATCTTCCTCTTACAATTAAGGGAAAGGTACAAATTACCATCAGTTGTGTTACAAGAGCTAATGCATGAATTCACAAGTATGATAGGTCATCACCAATTGCAAATTACCTCAATTGTTCGCGAACATTTTCTTCGTTTAGGTTTTGATTCAAGTGTAATTGATTCTTTTGCTCAAATTTTCAACCAACAATCTGATATTGAGGAATGTTTTGATGTCTTCAGTTCCCAATACAGATTCAACAAGTTTGTACAGGATAATATGGGTTTCATAAAACCAATTGAGTTTATTTTGGGTGAAGCTGGGTCACATGAAAGCTACCAATACATTCCAGTATTAGAAACCTTGAAAAAGCTTCTAGACTATGATGATGCATTTTCATTTGTTATCAATGATCATCAATCAACTGATGGTATTTTGCGTGATGTGTGCGATGGCCGATATTTTCACGAAAATATTTTATTCAACACCAATATGCCAACATTGCAAATAATTTTATATTATGATGAGTTCACAGCTGTGAACCCCATAGGGCACCAAGTTAAAAATTACAAAACTGGTGCATTTTACATTATTTTAGCAAACCTCCCACCAAAATTCAGATCTCAATTACATATGATTCAATTAGTCTGTTTGTGTTTAACAAACTTGGTCAGTAAATATGGTTTTGATAAAGTTCTTGATCCATTTATTCAAGATATTATAACTCTGGAAACAGAGGATTTGTTAATACAGAAATCAGGGTAAAGAATATAGACTCCCTGGCTCTATCATATTGGTTGTGGCAGACAATCTTGGTGCCCATGGGCTTGGTGGGTTTCTTGAATCCTTTTCAGCATTAAGGCAATGTAGATTCTGTTTCACAACACGAGAAGACATGAAATCCAAATTTATTTGTGATGGTTTCAAATTGAGGACAAAGGAAATGTACAAGGGACAAATCAGTGCTGTTCAGTCTGAGTGTAATTTATCCAGTGTGTATGGTGTGAAATTAAACTCCACATTGAATAAGTTGCAGTTCTATCATGTGATTTCTGGATTGCCATCTGATATAGCCCATGATTTGTTTGAAGGCATAGTTGGAATAGTAATGACAGTGGTGATTTGGTATTGTGTTGAACATGGCTTTTTCACATTAGAGTTTCTGAATGATAAGTTGCTGGCATTCAAATTTGGTAAGACTGATAAAAGTAATATGCCCTCTAAAGTACCAGTGCCACTGAGAAAATTTGCTATCAAACAGTCTGCTTCTCAGACATGGTGTTTTGCCAGAATTCTCCCTTTGCTTGTTGGGGACCAGATTCCTGATGGTGATCCAAAATGGTAAATATTGTTATTGTTAAGAGATGTATTACTTTATATATGCGCCCCAAATCTAGAAAAAGGGCATGTGTATGTTTTAAAGGATTTGGTGGAAGAGTTTATTTCATCCTTTCACGCCAATTTCCCAGAGCAATCAATCACTCCCAAATTTCACTTTCTGTTGCACTATCCAAATGAGATCTTGTGTTTTGGTCCATTGATACACCTTCAGACTTTGAGATTTGAAGGTAAGCACAACTTTTTTAAGGAACTTGTTGCAAGGTCAAAGAACAAAAAGAACTTGTGTAGACATCAGTACTATCAGTGTTCATTCATAGGTAAAAACTTCTTGGACCTTAGAGATCTGAAACCAACTGGTGGGCAGCTTATTCCTCTATGTATGTTTCCTGCTGATTATCAGCATCTTATTTCTTTAGAACAGCCCAGTGATTTGGAGATGTATACTTACAAGTCTGTCAGTGTTTCAGGCATTTCATACCATGTTGGTTGCTGTGTTGCAGTGAGTAATTCAGGGTTTCTGATTAATTTTGGTCTGATTGAGAATTGCATTATCATTCATGGGGTTCCATTTTTACTGTGCAGAATGTTTGTCACAAAAGAGTTTAATCGCCACTTTCATCGTTTTGTCATATCAATATCGGATGAATTTGTGATGCTTAAAATTTCAAACCTTGAAGCTCCTTTTCCATATAGTGTGTATGAGCACCCACTGTATGCCAAACAAAATATTGTGATTCCAAAGCATAAAATTTTATTCAGTTAAGTGAGTTAACCTGTGAACTCTGATGTCGAATTTTCTCATTTTTTCTTTCATTACTCTTGGGTTCCAAATAAACATACAGTGTAGAATAAAAGTACAGGGTGGAATTTTGCTCAAGTATTAATAACAGTAAAGGGCGGAATTAAAAGTATATTTTTTTTCAAATGCACAACAGCGCTCACTCAAATATACATGATCTAACATACATGTATAGTATATTTTCAGAAAATTTTCAGTTGTAGAATTCAATCAAATCTTGCAAATATCAATATTATTTAAATGTATGCAAATATGGACATCAGTGGCGCCAGACTGAATCGGCCTGTTCCAGTGGTGTCCATATTTGCATGCATTTATAGGAATTGCAGGCCCGTCGGAACCAGGGAGGAGGCAGACCCCCCCCCCCCCCCCCAATAATTTTTGCTCATATTTCGTCGTTAGTTTATCCGTGATGGGAGCAACCGATGTTAAATATCCACAACTGAGTCTAAGCTGAATAAAACTGGACATTACATTATTTAACCCAGATTAGAACAGTGGCATAGGAATCAGGGGGGGGGGGGGATTTAACCCCCCCCCCCCCCCCCCCCCCCCCCCCCACACATACACAAATTTGTCAAAAATGGGTTGGTGGCATGTTTTTACATCTTAAATTCGAAAATTTTCCGGGCCCCCCACTTGCTGCGCGTGCGGTTATGATGACGCTGTGTGTCATGGGAATATTCGACTTACTTGCTCTGAATCAACCAAAATGCATCTTTTTACATCTTAAATTCAAATATTTTCCAGGGGAGCCCCCTCCCCCCCCCCCCCCACCTCCCCACCAACGAGATGGGTGACACCCCTTCTTGTGCTCACCCCCACTCACCGTTTCGTGGTTCTGATGATGCTTCGCGTCATGGGAATATATGATTTATTTGCTTAGAATCAACCAGAATGCATGTTTTTACATCTTAAATTCAAAAATTTAAGATGGATACCCACTCTCGTGCTCACCCCCACTCGTCGCTTCGCAACTCGGATGACGCGTCGCTCAATGGGAATATACCCGTCCCCCCAAATAAAATTAGCTTCCAACACCCCTGGATTAGAATTATGGACGTATCACTGAATGTATAACGTGCACCTGCATATGTTGATGTGCAACAGTTTTGAGCAATTCCACTGGTAGCTTAGAAGACCACGACAATCGTTGGCATAATGATAAAACTAATGAATCCACCATAAGACCTGACTGTTGTTTAGCATGAAGGAATACGACCATGGCCTGCAGGTGAGCCCGGTGTGGGAACCGTCCCCAAAATGTTATGAGGTTCTATTGGGATTTTTGAAACATTTTGTTAAAAAAAAAAAAAAAAAAAAACTTTCGTTGTTTAAAAAAAATCAAGAGGTTTGTGCTTCAAAAGCTACCAGAATGCTTCCTTTGATTGCCCTTTTCAAAAAATTTTCGGGGGGAGTACCCCCCTCCCCAGCCCCCCCAATCTCCTCAAAAAAGCTTGTGCCTTTGGCACTCGCGCCAGATGCCTTTGGCATCTGGATACCTCATACCCATTTAGTATCAGCCCCCTCCCCCCCCCCCCCCTCCAAATATAAATTTTTGCTCTGACGGGCCTGGGAATTGTGTTTGTTAGGTAGAGACTTAAACTGAATCTACAACATTGGCAACGACAGTGAAGGATATAAAAAAAATGTTATATTTGAAACTTTGAGTTGCAAGAGCCATGTACACGTACATGTATGTTGATTTGTAGGCTTATGTTACTTGTACATGTTACTGTTGCCAGGGGTGTGAAAATTGGACGAGTGAACATTACGCTCTTCCAGAGGTTGTGCAAAATGAAACTGGACAATCCTTTTTTCGCTCGTGCAAATTTGGTCTCGTTAATTTCCGTAAACCTTTAAAGATAAAAGGGTTTACAGAAATTAACAGACCAAATCTGCACTGCAGATTTGGTCCCATTAACTAATTGCAAAACATGTTATTAAAATCGTATCGTAAAGTCTGCTGGAACTCTCAAATAGATAAATGCATTGTTCAAAAGCGCAAATGTTCGCAAAGAGCCAGTAAATCTTGCACCCCTCTAACTGGCCAGTTCCATTTTATGCCAGGCGACTGACTTTGTAAATGTCGAGCACGTGCTTCTACTGCGAGGTTCAATGCGGGTTGTATCCACGCACCTCCATCAGAAGGGATGAGGCATTCCGTTAGAAAGCAACTTGAGTGTGTGCACATTGAGATAGGAATTTATTAAGGCACAAAGGGGTTGGTTATTACTGGAACATAAAGCTTGGTGTCAATTGAAGTGACATCAAGTTCGGATCGGAAGTATCCCCCTGAAGTATTCTGGGATTGTTGGGAACTCCCCACTCCAAATTGTTAACATTATACAAACATGTGGCCTCTAGACTTGTGAAATTAGAATGGGTTTGTTTTTTTTGTTCAATCTTTGAAAAGTCTCAGTTTTCATGCAGGAATTGGATGGATGTTAACATTAACAATATTAAAAAAACAAGACAAAATCAGTTTGTATGTAATAAATATTCTGTTTCTTCAAACATGCAGAATAGCGACATTCACCCGTTTATCTGTGAGTGTAATTCAAATCCACTTGACATCCAGTGGCGTAGGAACAGGGGGGGGGGGGGGGGTATTTATTTACTCCCCCCCCCCCCCCCCATAATTTCCCAAAACATACCCCCATGATCTGCGCCCATGGGGCGTATCCTATCACTTGAGGGGCCAAGCCCTGAATACCCTCATGGGCACAGATCATTGGGGGGGGGGGGGGAAGCATGCCTCCCAAACATCTCTAGAGGGGACACCAACTATATTTTCCTGGCTATACAATCTAACCCTGAGTTAATATCATTGTACAAATGGCTCAGATGCAAGGAAATTGCATCTTTTCATTGCTGAAATTGAAAATTTTCTCACGCAGGGCCGAACCATGTTTGGCCCTGCCTGTCTAAGGATCCTTCTAATATACCCCTCCAATATTAATTTTCGTTCCTACGCCTGTTGACATCTGTCATATTTTAGAGGACTACTATCCCAAGCATTGGTTACTGGGTCCTATTCTCAGCCTTTAAAATTTGGAATCTTTCACTACGGCAGTGTTTTGCCGTCACAAAATCTGATTGCTACGGCAATTACTACTGCATTTTTACTAGTATCAGAGGTGTACATGTAAATCATTATTTCTATAATGTTAGTGCAACATGATTTTGTGCTAACCCTTGTTCACTCTATTTCAGCATCTATTAAAAATCTTAAGCACCTTGAACTGATTGGGTGCTGGAAGCCCATATTTGGGCTTCATTCTGAAGTTCAGGTGCTGCAACTTAAAGGCCTTCATATTCTTTGGATGTGCTTCACATTATCCACAAAGTG
>CM062288.1:60878640-60972361 GCA_031216915.1 Pictodentalium vernedei | reverse complement strand
TTGTGTATTGTCCCCCCCCCCCCCCCCCCCCCCCCATCCCCACCCCCAACCACCTTATTCACACAGAGCACAGACTAATTTACATTTTTTTCTTTTAAGTTGAAATGCATTATTATTACAGAAAAAGTAAGAAAAAAGAAAAAAGTTTTAGCAGGGAAGTTTGAATAGGAGAAAGAATATGAAAATGAATAAACCAAAAAGACATTAGTATCAGAATGCAGTGCAAGATTGTAGGATAAAATACCCTTAGGACATAATACCCTCAATGGATAGGACAAAATCCCCCAGACAAAGTCCCCTCAGACCAAATGTATATAAAGTTGGATTGAGGGGGGGGGGGGGGGGGGGGGGGGGGGGGGGGGGGGGGGGGTTCAAGCTGGCTCTTACAAATTTTTTCCATTACTTTCTAGATTCTTCTATCAGTGTTTCGGTTCTTCCACAAATTTATTCTATCTTTTCTCTTTCAATTTTTTAGGGTTAATTTAATCTACAATTGTAGCAATTTTGTCTACTTTTGAAGTCATTATTGCTTTGAAGACTGTGTATGAGATCAACTGATCTGTTTTAATAGAATAAACATCTTAATTAGCAAGCTGTCTAAATAAAGACATTAAAGATATGTCTACTTTTGAATATACCTGGGTTGATACCCCTCCAAGTTATTGACTCCGATTCCCTACCCCCCTCCTCTCCAAAAAAGGCTCCGCCACCTGTCGGATTTTCTGACCCAACAACTCTGTACCCATCCTACTCAAATGCAACCCGTCTCGTCCATACAGCCTCCCTTGCCCCCAGAATACATCCCAATTGTCAATAAAGGGTACTCCTACATCTTGGCAGTGAGCTTTTAGTTTCTCGTTCAAAGCTATGATCTGCGAATTTCTCTCGTTCCCTCCGTCCATTATAGGGAGGACCCCGGAGACAATAACCTGGGCATTCCTGCTGAGTAGTTTACCCTGTACGTGTCTAACAACTGGACTGATCTCCGCTCCCTGATGTTATTAGACCCCACATGCACTGCCACCACTGGGTCAGGCCCTGACCCACTAACAATGCCATTTACTCTATCCCTCAAGTCCGCCACTTTTGCCCCGGGAAACACAGGACTGTCCTATTTAAGCTATCGGGACCGCACACCACCTTGTCAATCCCCCGGACTATGCTACTCCCTGCCACCACCAATTTCCTTTTAGCGGGCACCCTATCTCCCTCACGGGCCCCTCTACTGGTTTTGCACTGGTCCCTCTGCCTGGCATCCTCACTCAATAGTGGGATCCTAGAAGTAACTACGGCTTCCTCCTTCCGCCTCTTTACAACCCCTTTACTGATCTCCTGGTCACCTACAGAGTCCCTCCTCCTCTTTCCTGGCTTGGAAGCTGACCCACTACCAACTACAACCGCCTCCATCTCCTCCTCTGAACTTTCCAACTTTAAAGCACCAGATCTCTTTCTGCTTTTGGGGCCTCCCCATCTACCAGTTTCAGACTCTGGGCTCCCAACCAACTTCCCCCGTGGCTCCTTCTTACCAGTGACCCCTTTATTCCAACCCATACGTTGCCTTACGCCTACCTTGACACCCCTTATTTGGCCCCACAGCCTTACTTCTACCTTGACTCCCCTCGGTTGTCCTACGCATTTTTCTAGCCGCACCTACCTCTTCGCCAACCTCATTCACATCAAAAGTCCTCCCTCCATTTTTCCATTTAGAACTCCCGACTACCTTCCACCCCTCTCGAAAGGCTACCTTCATTGGTGTGACACCCGACAGACCTACCAAGCTTCACCTTCAACTCTGTGACCTCCGCCTCAAACTTAACAATCCTCTCCAGAAGGCGAACAATCTCATGACAGTTCCCACATACCTTGCCATCCAATGGTCGAAGGTCCCCATAACTCATCTCGCACCGAGCACACACTGCAAGCCCCACATCACCACCCGCGGCACTCTGGCCCTGAGAAGAGTCCTGAAAAGGACTAGCTTCCCTCTCCCCCTCTGTCTGGGCCCCAACATCTGCAACACTTACCTGAGACTGGATACCAAAGTTCACCTTATCTCCCATGACCAAAAATGTTCACAGAATACCTATTCCTAATACTAGTTACCGAAATATGCTTTACTAAACAATAACAAAGCACGAACAAAGGCGATACATACAAAAATACAAAATATACACACTTACCACTTACCAAATACTCAAAAATTCTACTGACAAATACTTAACCTGCTTACCTGACCTCCCAACACACAATTTACAAAAAAAAAATACTTAAAAACTAAGAAAAAATACAAATATCTGCTAACAGTTTTCGTCATGTCGTCTCACCGTGAATACAACTCACCGGTATATGAAAAGTATGGGATCAACTAATCTGTTCGGTTGGAATAACATCTTAATTAGCAAGCTGTCTAGATAGAGACATTAAAGATATGTCTACTTTTGATGACATTATTGCTTTAAAAACAGTGTAATAATAACTCTTCAACCAGCCGCTGATTTGTCGCGGTTCTCAAAAGAGAAGACCATCATTCGCCCTGCCCTCCACCCCCTCCCCTCCTCCCAGCAGCACGATATAAACTGTTTGATAGTGCCTCTCACTTGCTCGTTTTCAATTTCTTCAATAACCATTCCTACCCTCTCCCTCATGTACCCACTCGGCCATTTATCCTTTGATTTTTCACCCCAATTCTTCATTATGCTTGCAGTAAACTTTATTCTATGAGGTATATACTGTGGGCTTTCCAAGAGAAAATGTTCCAGTGTCTCCACTACCCCAGACTGGCACATTTGGCACCCTTTTCCCCATCTCTCCCAATTTTTCCTCTGAGCTCCAGTGATCTGGATCTTAGTTTGAACAGCAGTGACCCCCCAAAGGTGTCATCTAAGTATTTTTCAAAGGCTGGCTTTTCTTTATATTTTAACCCCCGCAGCGATCTTTTTACGCTAACCCCTACTCACCAGTTTCGATTGCAATCTTCTATAACTCTCTCTGTGATAAACCTCTTGCCTTCTTTCATCCCTATTGCTATGTCTGAAACCTCTATAGAGTAGTTGTCCATTAGTTCCCTCACATGTTTTGACCACCCTGTTTCTGTATTAAGAGTTCCAAATGGTATTAAGAATCAGTTTGCACCATCGGCTGTCGGGCAGGTTTTTTAAGTAGTTAAGATAACAAAGTTTCCCCAAATCTATCCTGTCCTTGATTTTTATCCAACCCAGCTCCCCTCTAACTGCTTCCAATGCTGCGGCATTACTCGGCCCTATTATCCATCTTCCAGCCTCATTCTGAATAGTTTTTAACTTCTTTATAACGGACTGGTTTAATGGGATTACGTCCGTGCCGTACGTTATACTTGGTAAACCCATCCTCTCCCACTGTTTTTCCACACAAACACCTTTTTGAAACGAATACTAGTCAAAACGCCCAATTTCCAAAACGTCCGATTGTCAAACCGTCCGATTCTGAAAAATTGCTGGTCAAAACATCCAAGGGTATTAGTCAAAACGTCCGATGGTATTAGTCAAAATATCCGATGGTATTAGTCACAACGTCCGATGGTATTGGTCAATACGTCTGATTCCCGTTCATTGATCGTTTATGTTGTCATTTCACTTGTTTTGACATCTATTGTCCGTGAAATCAGCTGTCAAACGACAGCATTTCACATCTTTCAGCACTGGCTGTATATAATGGCAGACTCTAAGACTGTGGCATCAGTTCGCCCATTCAGTCTAATAATGGCAGACACTACTCGTCAAGGGTCCTGTCTGTACTGTGATAGAGAAGTACGAAAACGCCAAGAGTAATTTCATTATGACATTTGCACCTGGTGGCAGCACAGAACTTGCAACACAGGAATTTCCAGGAATGACTACAGAATACTGAAATGACAAGAACCTTTCCCGTGGTGTTGTGCCCATTGTCTGGAAGATTCCTTTAGCTTGCATCTTCCACAAGCTGGGAGCACAGGAATAGAGGCAGTAGTAACATTAAATGAACAGCGCTCCCAACTGGAGAATGACGCTACCGTGGAAACAACTGAAGAGGAAGCTATGGATGTACAGACATGTTTTGACATCTCGTTGCCTGTACCAACTACTGCAGAAAGATCAGTTTACATGCCAATGCCAACTCCAAATCCGAAAAGGGACATCACATACGAGGAACTTTCTGGTGCTTCTCAAAAAGGCAAAGATCTCCTCCTTGACATAAATGAAAATGCATGTTTTCCTATCATTAAAAATACCAGTAATTGACATTAATTCTTGGAAAGCTCTCTCAATACTTTCCAATAATTAATGTTTCTTACTGGTATTGTCAATGGTAAAAATATTTCTGTCCAGTTAGAACTTGTGTAGTTAATTCGCAATTGATTCATTTCTAGGAGGAAAATGTAAGACTAAGTTGTTTTCCTGTCATTAAAAATACCAGTAATCAACATGGATACTTGGGAAGCTCTCTCTCCCAATGCCTCTAAATTTGTGGGCGTAATTCACCCATGGTCCGATTTCACCTATCCCTAATATATCCTCCATCTCCCACCCCGATGCACACCGAGAAACCACCAGTCCTGGAAAAAACGTCTGATGGTTTTGGACAACCTCCGATGATATTAGGCAAAACGTCCGTCGATATTAATAATAATAACCGATGCATCCGGTGGTTAAAAGTCAAAATGTCCGATGATAATAAGTCAAAACGTCCGATGATTTTGGTCAAAACAAAACTAAAATCATCGGATGTTTTGACTAAAATCATCGGACGTTTTGACCAGAAAATCAGACGTTGTGACTCGGATGTTTTGGCAATCGGACGTTTTGACCAGACCCCGATGAAACTATTCTTCCCTTACAGTTTTAATTGGTTCAAAATTCTCTTCTTCTTCAGAACCAGTTTGTCTGAGTAGTTTCTGTACACCCCTCTTCCCGCTATATTTATATTTACCCCCAGATACTCATACTCTCCCGTTTCTCCTACAGTGATTTGTTTGCTCTCCCCTTCGGGAATGGAGAATTCCCCCACTCTCCATTTCTTCGACGAATCCTCCTTACGCCCAACGAGTATTACCTTGTTTTTATTTTTATTTAATTCGAGCTGCCATGTGTTCCCATATTTACCAACGGTTTCCAACAATTTCTGTAGGCCCTGTTCAGTTCTCGACATTAACACAATGTTGTCCGCAAAGAATAAGCCCGGTATCGTCTTGTCTCCCACGTTTACGCCCTCCCCACTCTGAATTAGTTCATCCCCCAGATCTCTGACGTACAATGCAAACAGAATCAGCAAGAATGTACACCCCTGTTTTAAGCTTATATCCTATATGCAGGTACAAATTGCTGCAGATTCAGATTTGTTGAAATCGGGTCTCTGCGATCATATTTGGGATCCCTATGGGAGCCTAAATTTTAACTTAGTGCAATATGAGGATTATTCTTTAAAAAATCTTCTTCAGATCCACCAGACAGAATTCTTTTTTTATATTTGCAGGGCACGAAATTTGGGGCAAACGATCGTTTTGTTCGCCCAGAGGTCGCCCAAACTCAAAATCAGGCGAACGATAAATAGGTTAACGAAAACATCTGCAGTGAACGCTCATAACTCTCATGGTAGAATTTTTCCGCTCAAGAAATTTCATCTCATCAATTAATTGTATGGAAATACGACAGAATCGTCCTGTTGTAGGATTAACATGTGCGTTTACATGTTATAAGCTGCCACTTTGTCACTGGATACCAACTTTGTTTCCGCTATTCCTTAAACCAACAGACAACCTTGTAACACAAAAACATGTGAGAATGTTTTTTATCATCCAGAGGGGTTGGCCAAATGACTGGCTCTGATTCGGGTTTTCAATGTAAGGTATTTAAAACACATGTGAAAGTGGTAAATGGTATCTTTGGGAATGGGTAATCCAAATGGAGAATGAATTACAAAACACCCAATGCCTAAATTCCAGCAGTCAGATGACTGTTAGCAAGGAGTGATGGGATGGAAATGTTCCTGTCGTAATCTTCATCCATCAAAATAAAAAAAAATTTACAGTATCAACTCGCCCCTCAAAAACCCCTGGTTTAGTGTCGAGTCGCCCTCGGGTCTAGTCATCCAAGCTTATTTTTCTGAGTCAACTCACCCCAGTTGGAGAGCGAGTTGACCCAGAAAAATAAGCTTGGATGACTAGACCCGAGGGCGACTCGACACTAAACCAGGGGTAGGGTGGGGGTGGGGTCGCAGGCAAACAAATCAACGCAAGTAGGAAATGTTAGGAGTAAGTGTTATAAAAATGTATGTGTTTATATTTAACCACTTTCCGCAATGCTGCCTGCATGGATAAGTGATCACCGCCTCAGGGTAAAATAATTTGCAGTTGTCTTGTCAATTAAGTTGACTCTTGAACATTAGAATGCAAATTGCAATATAATTACATGAGTTACTGGGCACCTCGCAACAGGAAATGCAAAATCTGCTTTAATACGCTGCTGCGCACCCCCAGACCTTCCCAATCAACCTTCAGAAGAAGTGGTACACTGTCTACAATTTATGATTCGCCTGATTCGCCTTGTCTGTTTTTGTGGGAATCATTTTTGATTTGCCCAAAATTTGACGAAATTCTAGTCCTGTGATTGCTTCAAACTGTGATGATAATTATTATTCTGTCGTGACTCAACATTCTAAGTCTGTGGAGTGATAGAACTGTTGAAGTCGGTGAGAATCATTCACGAACCAAAGGAAGTGGAAGAGGAATGTCAGCAAAAGACTCTCGAATAAATTAAACCTATTACAGATTCGAAACAAACTCCACATCACCTCTTATATATATAGATGGGGTGAGGGAAAGTTTGTTTGGTACCTGCAATATGTTTTGATTATTCACGTGCCTGTGTGTCATCATCAGCATTTTACAATAAGATGAAACGAGTATGTTCAGGTAAGAAGTCAGCCAAGTATAAACATATGACACTTTGTTTGTCTCTTCGTATCTTGTCATGAGTCCCAGGCATGATGTGTGTAGGACTGCATTGATTATTCAGATGCCAACATTTCAGAAACAACGTTTTCATTGACATTCCTGCAAAGGATAGTGTTTTAGATTTTAGGTTAACCACAAAATTTCGGGCAAACGAACGACAGGTTAACCATGTTAGAATGGGGTGAACGAAATATAGGTTAGTTAAATTTCATGCCTGTATTTGGTATACATCATCTCTAGAGAGGTCAGATTCAGATTTGTTCAAATTGTGTCCCTGGGTTCATATTTGGGCTCCCTATGGGAGCCCGAATTTTAACTTGGTGCAATATGAGGATTATTCTTGAAAAATCTTCTTTAGATTTTCCAGGCAGAATTCTTTCATATTTGGTGTACAACATTTCTAGGGGGGTCAGATTCAGATTTGTTCAAATCAAGTGCCTGGGTTCACATTTGGGCTCCCATAGGGAGCCCAAATTTTGACTTAGTGCAATTTGAGGATTATTCTTTAAAAATCTTTTTCTTCAGATCCACCAGGCAGAATTCTTTTATATTTAGTATACGACATCCATAGGGAGGTCAGATTCAGATTGTTCAAATCGACTCCATGGGTTCATATTTGGGCCCCCTATGGGAGCACAAATTTTAACTTAGTGCAATATGAGGATTATTCTTTAAAAATCTTCTTCAGATCCACCAGGCAGAATTCTTTTACATTTGGTATACATCATCTCAAGGGAAGTCAGATTCAGATTTGTTCAAATTGAGTCCCTGGGTTCATATTTGGGCTCCCTATGGGAGCCTGAATTTTAACTTAGTGCAATAGGATTATTATTCTTGAAAATCTTCTTCTTCAGATCCACCAGCAGAATTCTTTCATATTTGGTATATATCATTTCTAGGAGGTTCGGATTCAGATTTGTTGAAATCAAGTCCCTGTGTTCATATTTGGACTCCCTATGGAAGCCCGAATTTTAACTTAGTGCAATATGAGGATTATTCTTTAAAAATCTTCTTCAGATCCACCAGGCAGAATTCTTTCATATTTGATATACAACATATCTAGGGGTGTCAGATTCAGATTTGTTCAAATCAAGTCCCTGGGTTCATATTTGGGCTCCCTATTTTGACTTAGTGCAATTTGAGGATTATTCTTTAAAAATCTTCTTCAGATCCACCAGGTAGAATTCTTTTACATTTGGTATACACCACCTCTAGGGAGGTCGGATTCATATTTTGGCTCCCTATGGGTTTTTTTGTATTTTATGCATTTTGATAAATTTTGCTTCATTTAGTTGGTATATGCAACTTATTCAAGTCTAGTCCCTGGTTTGATATTTAGACTACCATGTCAGGTGATCACCCTCAGGCCCCCTGGAGCTCTTGTAATTCTTTTATTATTGTTGACTTGGTCACAGCAAATACAAATTCCTGTCATATTCATTATTGTTGTCTTGGTCACAGCAAATGCTAATTCCTGTCGTATTCATTATTGTTGACTTGGTCACAGCAATTACTAATTCCTGTCATATTGAAGTTGAGCTACAGAGTCATAGACTCTTTCATTTCCTGTTGCCCCACAAAACAAGTTTTGTGATGCAACAAGTTTTTGTGACCAACAAGTTTCTTAACGCAATAACTTGCAAACTACTTGCTGGAATGATTTCATATTTGGTATGCAAGTCTATCTCATTGATATCTAGCTGACTGCACCACCCGTTGCAACTGTGGCATCGACGTCCCAACTTTGCTTTCTGAGAATCTGCCACGATTATTCATGATCAACTGAGCTTCAACATGCGACTTTGCTAACATGATACACTTGTTGCCCCCCATTAGTTCTCTTGACTCTCCCACTTGGCACCGATTTTGGAATTGACACATCCCTGAAGGAGACTCTAATTTAAACTGGGACTATGAAAGTTTAGGGGAAGTTTACATTAAAGTAGTGATACTCTTGTGTAAAAACAAGAAAAAAACCCAAAACAGAAAGTGATGTCTCATCACTGAATCACTACTTCCAACAATATTTTAAAGTTGCATTTCGTCATTGTAGATTTACCCTTACATCTAGACTATAGCGATTGCTGGTCACAGTCAACCACTCAACATTTGGATTGTGAGTCCATGGGAACCACAGAGTTCAAGAATAAAAGTGTGCAACAATTGAAAGTGAACAAGCGCAAGCCTGAAAAGTCACCAGATTCATTTTTTGAGCCACAAGCCAAGCATGCTCATTTGCCTGATGCAAGTAAGTTGACATTGACAATGATAAGATTGACAAGATACACTCTTGACTCATGATCATTCAGACCTGCAGACTGTGGGTTTCGGGCTTGGGCAGCCATCACGGTTGACAGATCATGCCCAAACAGGGACTTTCTCATCCAGGCATTATACAGAGGCATTCTATGAAGTTGCAATGAAATCCCTTCATAAATACGACATGTAGACTTTGCTAATGGTTTTCGGGTTTCGGGCTTGGGCAGCCATACCGGTTGACCGATCACAGCCAAAAGGGGACGTTCTCATGAAGACATGACCTAAAACCAGCATATAGCCTGTACTTTAAGGTTGAATAAAAAACTTTAACCACAAACTTTAACCAAAACTCCAAATGTCAACTAAACAGGAAAAGAGAAAAAAAAAAAAACACTTGAACCTTCAGTAAAAAACTTTAACCAAAGTTTAACCAAAAACTCTGAATGTTAACAGATGGACAGATGGACGGACGGACAAAAGTCATTACTATACCCCTTACTTGTAAACAGTCGGGCTAAAAATGATCAACAAGATGAGGTGCAGTGCATGACATAATTTTTTCCCTGATCAGATTCAAGATGTCCGACTGGCGGCCATATTGGGTTTTTTTAAAATACTTTGTGGAGCGAACTATTTCTACAGTCGAACTATTTCTACAGTTTTTACCGTATTGTCATGAAACGTGATATAAATGATCGACATAATGAGGAGCATTGCATGACATAATATTTTTCCTGATCAGATTCAAGCTGGACGAATGGCAGCCATATTGGATTTTGCAAAATACTTTGTGGAGCGAACTATTTCCACAGTTTTAGTTGCATTTTCATGAAAAAAATGATCAAATTGGAGAGGCGAAGTGCATGACATAATTTTTTCACGGATCGGATTCAAGATGGCCGACTGGCCGCCATTTTGGATTTTGCAAAATACTTTGTGGCACAAACTACTTCTACACTTTGTGCTGCATTGTCATCAAACTTGATATAAGTGATCGACTTGATGAGCAGTACGTGACAAAATCTTTTTCCTGATTGTATTCACGATGGCGAACTGGTGGCCATATTGGATTTTACAAAATACTTTGTATAACGAACTACTTCTACAGTTTCTGCTGCATTATCATGAAACCCAATATAAATGATCAACATTGATGAGCAGTGCGTGACATAATTTTTTTCCTGGCCATATTGTATTTTTTTTTTATTAGAAAAATTGAATGCCCTTTTTCAGTCACCCACACTAGGTGGTATGCCATGGTTGGGGTATACCGGGCGACCGACCAACTCTAGTTTTTTTCTAGATCAAATTCAAGATGGCCGACTTGTGGCCATATTGGATTTTGCATAATACTTTTGGAGCGAACTACTTCTACTGTTTTTGCTGCATTGTCATGAAACTCGATATTAATGATCGACAGGATGAGGAGCAGTGTGTGACATAATTTTTTTTCAGATCGGATTCATGATGGCTGACTGGTGGCCATATTGGATTTTGTGAAATACTTTGTGGAGCGAACAGTTAGAAGCCTTATTTATGAACCAATCTTTACAAAACTTCTTGGACATCTCTGTTATCACTGTGGGTCGAGAAATGTTTTTGAGGTCCAGTCTGAAATTCAAGATGGCCACTCAGCCATTTTGTACAAAATTAGGTGCAATCAGATTTTGGAAAGGAACTTCCTCGTGAATTCACTGATTAGAGCCCTGCCATGAGGCGGGTGCCCTAGAGTTATCGCTCTGTCCATCCGTCCGTGTGTACATCCATCAGTAACAAAACTTTTCACACTGCAACCGCTTTCTCTTAATAGATAGGGTTTTGATATTTGGCATGTGGGTATATTATCTCAAAACGATGTGTCACGTACCAAGGTTGCCATGCTGCGACCTTGAACTTTGACCTCAAGGTCAAGTTATTCCGAATTTGGTGTTTTGTCTGACAAGTTCGTGTCTGGGCTGTAACTTTTTTTCTCTTAAAAGATGGGGTTTTGATATCTGGTATGTGGATAGATTATCTCAGGACGATGTGTCGTGTACCAAGGTCGGCATGCTTTGAACTTTGATCTCAGGGGTCAAATTATTCCGAATTTGGGGTTTTTTTCTGACAAGTTCGTGTCCAGGCTGTAACTTTTTTCCCTTAATAGATAGGGTTTTGGTATGTGGGTAGATTATCTCAAGACGATGTGTCACGTGGCAAGGTTGCCATGCTTTGACTTTGAACTTTGACCTCAAGGTCAAATTATTCAGAATTGGGTGTTTTGTCTGACTAGTTTGTGTCTGGGCTGTAACTTTTTTCCCTTAATAGATGGGGTTTTGATATTTGGTATGTGGGTAGATTATCTCAAGACGATGTGTTTCATACAAACGTCGCCATGCTTTGACCTTGAACTTTGACCTCATCAGTTTATACCTATCATCAGTCAGTTGCGGAGCCCACAGAGATGGAATCCCGTGATATCTAGTTTGAATAATTTTCTGTATGAATGTTTTGTACCATGGGATACATCACATATAATATGGGTTTTTTCTTGTGCATAAGATATGCATATAAGTATGATGTAGTTGTGAGGCATATATAATTCATAGATATCAATGCCCCATTAGTATGATGTAGTGAGGCATATATAATTCATAGATATCAATGCCCCATGCCCCATAGGGATGATGTAGTTGTGAGACAATATATAATTCATAGATATCAATGCCCCATAAGTATGATGTAGTTGTGAGGCATGTATAATTCATAGATATCAATGCCCCATAAGTATGATGTAGTTGTGAGGCATATATAATTCATAGATATCAATGCCCCATAAGTATGATGTAATTGTGAGGCATATATAATTCATAGATATCAATGCCCTATAAGTATGATGTAGTTGTGAGGCATATATAATTCATATATATCAATGCTCCATAAGATCCCTGTGGGAACCCCGGGAAGTGAGGCCGTGTTTGTTTACTATGGTAAACAAGTTCTGCTTTACAGGTAAAATAGGACCCAGTCACCAATGCTTGGGGTGGAAGTCCTCTAAAATGGGCAACATGGAGAATAGACGATTGACTAAACTTGACTTTATCTCCATGTTGTGTCATGATTAGCCATTGTGCATAAATATGTGACATTAAACACCAATAAATAAATATGCTCCATAAGTATGATGTAGTTGTGAGGCAATGTATAATTCATAGCTATCAATATCCCATAAGTATGATGTAGTTGTGAGGCATATATAATTCATAGATATCAATACCCTATAAGTATGATGTAGCTGTGAAGCATATATAATTCATAGATGTCAATGCCCCGTAAGTAAGATGTAGTTGTGAGGCATATATAATTCATATATAACAATGCCCCAATAGTATGATGTAGTTGTGAGGCATATATAATTCATAGATATCAATGCCCCATTAGTATGATGTAGTTGTGAGGCATATATAATTCATAGATATCAATGCCCCATAAGTATGATGTAGTTGTGAAGCATATATAATTCATAGATGTCAATGCCCCATAAGTATGATGTAGTTGTGAGGCGATATATAATTCATAGATATCAATGCCCCATAAGTATGATGTTGTTGTGAGGCAATATGTAATTCATAGATATCAATGCCCCATAAGTATGATGTAGCTGTGAGGCGATATATAATTCATAGATATCAATGCCCCATAAGTATGATGTAGTTGTGAGGCAATATGTAATTCATAGATATCAATGCCCCATAAGTATGATGTTGTGAGGCAATATGTAATTCATAGATATCAATGCCCCATAAGTATGATGTAGCTGTAAGGCATAATTCATAGATATCAATGCCTCATAAGTGTGATGTAGTTGTGAGGCATATATAATTCATAGATATCAATGCCCCATTAGCAGGGGTGTGGAAATGTCAATATTGGCCACTTGTCCAGAAAATTGTAAGCATCTGGAGAACACTTGTCCGAGGGCCCGAGCCGAGGGCCCGCAGGTCCCGAGCCTGCTAGGGGGGCCCCGGAAAATTTTTAAATTTAGATGGTCTTAGATGCCATTTCCTGCATTCTGAGTCAATAGTCGACCCCTCACAAGGATGTCAAATTTTAACCAGTTTTAGGAGAAAAAATTGAAAAAAACCCAAGTCATTGAGGATTAATAGAGGAATATGGTTTTCATCCTAGGTAAGTATGTTAAGTCAGTCAATAAAATAATTTAAATCATACTGTGTTGTCTTATTTTTTACAAGTTTACTGTTATAGTTAGTGCTGCAAGTATTTGTTCAAGACTTGTAAGTTGTAACTATTAAGGCAGTCAGACTCTTCTCTGCTAAAATACCAAAATCAGCTGAATCAGTTGGTTTTGGTAATTTAGCAGAGAAGAGCCAAACTGCCAATATCCTTTAGACTGCTTTAGTGATTTATGCCAACTTGAAAAAATGCTTGCAACACTTACAGTCTACACTTTGAACTTTCAGTGACAAAGTCCAAAACCTTGCCAAATTTTAACTTTTATTAATTTCAAAAAAGTCACAGTTTACAAAATTAACAATCTACAGTACCAAACTCTTCCTTGCTTCAGAGTCCAGATTCAGAAAGAAAATTGCCAAATTTGACAGTGATTATAGCTTTAATTAACCAAAAACATTCAGATCTGAAAATTATCAGGCCGGGGTGTGGAAAATGTCAAAACTGGCCAAATTTATGAACTTTAGTCTTCAGTCTAAGTCAGTTTTGAGACTCAGTAGCTGAAGCTACAGCTTCAGCTGCCTTTGAAGTTGAGTCAACTTCAAAGGCAGCTGAGGCTGTAGAGGCCCTCACTGGCCTCACAGGATGTTTGTGTTGAATGTGACGATTTTTGCTGTTCAACCAATGAAGGACGGATGGTTTGGGATCAAAATCCTTAAATGATGGACCATCAGCAACAATTCTCATTTGATTCTGTAAGTTTTCCTGTGTGAGTCGGGTACGTAGGGCACTCTTCACAATGTTCATGTTGGAGAACAGTCTCTCGCAGGCAGCGGATGATGGTGAAATGGTAAGCAGCAACTGAACTAAGGCACTAATGTGCTTTAACGTGTCAGCTTTTCTTTGCAGGAAAGATATATACACATCAACGGGATGTAACTTTCTCTGAGTTGATACTTGTACTTTAAGATTTTGCCATTCGGCAGGAATAAGCTTCACCTCATCTTCAGTTAGCACATCAATGAAGTAATCACATAGTGATTTTACTTCGGTGTTCCCAAAAGTACTTAGGTCAGCCAGAGAATATGGCCATGCCCTGAAGTCAAACACTGTGAAGTGGGAAAGAGGAGGGGCATCGAAATCTTCAAACCTTTTGAGGATGTATGTACTAACAGATTCTAACAGTTTTTTAACATCATTATCAGCTGCAAATGCAGGAAGATTGCCTTTTAGCTTCACTTTCCCATCAAACATGTGGGTGTTTTCATCAAACAGTGCATATAATTTGGATAGGTTTTCTGGTGGTTCCACAGACATTGCATGTATCCTCGTGTATAAAGTATCAATGGCCTCCTTTATCTCAAAAATCATAAGATCCTGTGTCTGAAATAGCTTGGATGTAGCACTTATTGCAGACAAAACATCTAACATGAGGTGGATGTACTTGACAAACTTCACTTGTGTCAGATGATTCAAAATGGCTTTGGCTTGTCCCAGTTCATCAGCCTTCTTTGACTGGCTCAGGATTTGCTCCATGTGTGTCACTGTAACGGGGAGGTCTTGACATACAGCCTGGAGTGCCCTGGTTTTGGAGGAGACCCATCTCACAGCCTTTATTTCAGTGTGCATTAAAAGTGATTCTTGAAGCACTGAAGCTAAATACTTCAATTCCTCTCTCCTCTTTGGTGAGAAGGAATAGAATTTGCAAATTCTCTTGAGAGTACCTTCAAACTCTTTAAGGTACCCAACTTCTTTCACAGCATCAAGTACTCCGAGCTCTAACTTGTGAGCAACACAATGTGTGACTAAGACCTTATTTTCTACAACATCACTAAGTTTTTTGGCAACTCCGTTTTTAGCTCCAAGATTTACTGCTGCCCCATCCATATTAACACAAACTAATTTCGGTTTATTAACCTCACTTGTGTCGTTTAAGTCAAATCCACATTTGGCTATACCGGATTTGATTGCTGCAAATACTCCCTCGGCTCTAGCATTGTCCAAGTGTTCAATACTTGCAAAACTGGTTACTGGCTCCAAATTATCAGGATGAATGTATCTTAAAAGTATGCCCTCTTGGTCTATCACTGCTGAATCCGTACTAGAATCTGATAAGATAGATACAAAACGTACTTTTGCCATGCGTGCACGAACCTCGTTGATCAATACTGTGGAAATTGACTGTATGAAGTCTGTACAAGCATCCCTGCCAATATGATCATTGCCTAACTGCACACCGTTTTTTATTTGTACTTCACATAAGAAAGGATAATCAGTAAAAGGTCTATTATTTTTTGCCACTGCATAGGTTGTATTGAACAATTTTTGATATCGCTCTACTTCTAGCTTCTCAACTTTAGCAAAGGCTTTATCTAACTGGCCTGCCCCTCGCTTAGATTTTTCGTCAAATTTTAATTGACACGCCTCATGTTTTGACGACGCACTGTGTGCCGACAACGTATCCCTCCGTTCTACAACTTTGCCTATGTATAATGGGGATTTGCTGTCTGCTATAAGTGGGTAGAGTCGACACACATGACAGTGCACAAGCCCTGTGACAGGATCGTCTGCTCTCAGCCACGGGAAATCTTGCAACCAATGAGGCTGAAATGACCGCTTACGTTTTTTTTCATAAACTCGGTCCTTTTCCGCCTGTGTTTTTTTTCTTTTCTGACCCATTTCAACCGTTTTTTTTTCTGGTGGACTTTTGTGGAAAACAAATTTATCCATGCTTATATTTATTTTACTAGCAGACAGCTTGAGTTTATTTTTAATGTGTGTTTGTACACAGAACACGTTTCGAAGAAACAAAAATGCAACTAGCAATATAAAAAGTAAAAACCGCCCAATTCGTACAAAAGACACTACCATGTAAATTATGTTCAAAATAAAAACCGCCCAAACGAAACTAATACACAAGCAAAGATAAGAGTTAGACTGAACAAGAGTATCTGTAGTACTGCGGACGGTTACTAGACGATTCGCCCCCGGCCCCGTGGACGATTCGCCCCTAATTTTTGTGGACGATTCGCCCCTAGACTATTCACCCTCATGGACCATTTGCCCCCGATTTTTTTTAAAAACCCCGATACTGTACATAAGCCACAAGGAACTTAAAAATTGTCTGAGACAATTGATTTTTGTGTAAATTGTTGTCCATACAAATAATATTGACATGTGTGCAGTCAATAATTGACACTGACTAAATGTGTGTAAAGAAACCTCAGAATTATGAGGAAATGTTTACACAACACTTTGCATACTCAACACTTTGCATTGAGTAGTCAAATTGTCAGAAAGGAGACCGTGGTTTTGTTTTTACAACATTTTGTTTTTTTAAGCCATAGTTTTTTTAGTACCCGAGCTTGGTCAAAGACAACATTACTGAGGCTGTGCCTCCTGTTGTGGATGCGGGTAAGAACCACCCCCCCCCCCCGCCACCGCCTAACGTTTACTGTGGTCTCTGGTGTCTCAAAAGATCAAAACCACGTTTGGTGTCATTAAATAATTATTATTAGTGTGGTTACCAGACAACTTCACAAGTGACCCCAGACAACTGCCCCCCCCCCCCCCCAACTCCCAGTCCAAAAATGTGCATTTGTATAAGTGCCCCATTTCATTTGGCAGCCAGGACAACAGCCCCCCCCCCCCCCCCCCCCCATTGTCAGCTAGGACAATAGCTGACAACCGCCCTCACTCCTGTTGTCAGCCAGGCCTGAGGGTAGGCCTAAGTCAAGAGGCTAAGTCCCCCCCCCCCCCCCCTTGAATTTTGTCAATCAAGACAAGTACACCCACGAATCGTCCATCGGGGCGAATCGTCCCGGGGGCAATTCGTCCAGTTCCCCTGCGGACGGGTTCAGGAAATAACAGCTGATTACGCGATGTGCATAACACTTGTAGTGTAAAACTTTTATTGATGTTTAAAAACTCACGACACCCCTGACGGGGATTTAAAATCGAAAATACTAATAACTTAAATAAAATGTTGCAAATTACAGGTCTGAGGACGTGTCGTATCTTACACAATGACAGGAGGGAAATAACTCTGATGCTAACTGTGGTGAACAGGTAAATGTACTCGGGATGGGTACCAATTCTCTTTTGTTACTTCCGTCTGTGTGTCCTTGAATGAATCTCACGTAAATAAATGCAGAGTGACTGACTGAGAATGTAAAAATGATATTGATTTTGAATGATGATAAACCCATTGAAGAACCAGACCCAGACAGTTATTACAGTTCGGAGTATGCCTATACTCGCTTCAGGCGAGGAGAGCTCGAATCGGATGTGTAAAAGGTACAAATCACGCATATGATGATATGGTCGACTCGGGTCAGTAAGGTAACGTCAAAATTCACTTGTCCGTCGGGCAGACAGACAGTAAAATGCCACTTGTCCGTCGGTGTCAAAGTACGAGTCGGGCGAGTCGGGCATGGCATTTCCACACCCCTGCCCATTAGTATGATGTAGTTGTGAGGCATATATAATTCATAGATATCAATGCCCCATTAGTATGATGTAGTTGTGAGGCATATATAATTCATAGATATCAATGCCCCATAAGTATGATGTAGTTGTGAGGCAATATATAATTCATAGATATCAATGCCCCATTAGTATGATGTAGTTGTGAGGCATATATAATTCATAGATATCAATGCCCCATAAGTATGATGTAGTTGTGAGGCATATATAATTCATAGATATCAATGCCCCATTAGTATGATGTAGTTGTGAGGCATATATAATTCATAGATATCAATGCCCCATAAGTATGATGTAGTTGTGAGGCATATATAATTCATAGATATCAATGCCCCATAAGTATGATGTAGTTGTGAGGCGATATATAATTCATAGATATCAATGCCCCATAAGTATGATGTTGTTGTGAGGCAATATGTAATTCATAGATATCAATGCCCCATAAGTATGATGTAGCTGTGAGGCGATATATAATTCATAGATATCAATGCCCCATAAGTATGATGTTGTTGTGAGGCAATATGTAATTCATAGATATCAATGCCCCATAAGTATGATGTAGCTGTAAGGCATAATTCATAGATATCAATGCCTCATAAGTGTGATGTAGTTGTGAGGCATATATAATTCATAGATATCAATGCCCCATTAGTATGATGTAGTTGTGAGGCATATATAATTCATATATATCAATGCTCCATAAGTATGATGTTGTTGTGAGGCATATATAATTCATAGATATCAATGCCCCATAAGTATGATGTTGTTGTGAGGCATATATAATTCATAGATATCAATGCCCCATAAGTATGATGTTGTTGTGAGGCATATATAATTCATAGATATCAATGCCCCATAAGTATGATGTTGTTGTGAGGCAATATGTAATTCATAGATATCAATGCCCCATAAGTATGATGTTGTTGTGAGGCAATATGTAATTCATAGATATCAATGCCCCATAAGTATGATGTAGCTGTAAGGCATAATTCATAGATATCAATGCCTCATAAGTGTGATGTAGTTGTGAGGCATATATAATTCATAGATATCAATGCCCCATAAGTATGATGTTGTTGTGAGGCAATATGTAATTCATAGATATCAATGCCCCATAAGTATGATGTAGTTGTGAGGCATATATAATTCATAGATATCAATGCCCCATAAGTATGATGTAGTTGTGAGGCATATATAATTCATAGATAACAATGCCCCATAAGTATGATGTAGTTGTGAGGCATATATAATTCATAGATATCAATATCCCTTAAGTATGATGTAGCTGTGAGGCATTTTTAATTCATAGATATTAATGGCCAATGAGTATGCTGTACTTGTGAGGCATATATTATTCATAACTATTAAACTAGAAGTCTTTTCTGTTCAATTTTAAAGTTTATAAGGTTCTGAGAGTGAATATCCAGTCGATTTCTTTTTTCCGACGCTGATGAGCAGATTTGTGGTGGTCAGGTTTGGAACAGAGGACCTCTACTGTTCGGTAATGTAGGTTTGCTAAATTGTGATTGTGTTTGCTAAAATGATTTGCCACAGGTGTATCAGGCTTATGATTAATGTCTGCTATATGTTCACGGCTGCGTATGGGGAAATGTTTTTTTTAGTTTCACCCACATGTTGTCATGGCTTGTCGTCTGTCCGTACATCAACAATTGGCTATGGCTCGGGCTAGAGGCCGTATTTATAAACTGATCTTTACGAAACTTCTTGAGTACCTTTGTGATGACTGTGGGACGAGAACGAGTGTTTTTGGGTGCAGTCCAAAATTCAAGATGGCTGCCAGCCATCATTTTGTACCAAAAATCAATTTTTCAGAACTTTTTTATGAAAGCTCTTATTTGAATAATTTTTTGTACAAATGTTTAGTACCATGGGATACATCACATATAATACAGGTTTATTTTCTCATGCCTAAATTATGCAAATTAGGCTAACTTTGATTTATTCAGGTCGGGTTGGACATTTGGACCCAAATCCTGAAATGAGTTTTTTGGTTTTTATGCATTTTGGTCAATTTTAACACAAAAAAAAAAATTATTTTTTTTACGCTGAAAATTTGGGGGCCGGGTGGGACTTGGAAAATTTGGGACCAAAATCCAGAAATGAGTCTACAGAGTCACTGACTCTTTCATTGTAAAAATAGGGAGCTGAAGTTCGATTTTTACTACATTTAGTTACAGGTTCTGAATTATTTGGTAGGCCAGCTTATTGGCGTCAGTACTATAACTAATTGTTTGCCTGTCGGATCTTTACCAAACTTCATATGGGAGTTTGGTATGATGAGTGGAAGAACCCTATTCATTTTGACAATGATGTGCCAAAGGTCAAGATCACTGTGAAATGTTAAATTTACTTTAAATTGGCTTCTGCTCAATAACTGAAGTTCTGCAAGCCTGGTCTCGTTGGTATTCTGTTTCTTTCCTTTAGCTTTTCGACTGGCGACCATTTGAGTCAACTGGGGTGACACTAATACTTGAGCTGAGGCTACAAAGAGTAGGAGAGTGCTTGCACACAATAGATCAGATATTTATATTGTTCTCATATTATTCAAAGATCTCAATTAACCATATATAGTTATGAAGGATATACTACAAATAATAACATCCCATAAGTATGATGTAGTTATTTGTAACAGCATAAAAGAATCAAATTTATTGGGATGCTTTTAACAGCATTGTACAACTGATGTTGCTTTTAACCCTTTCAAGAAGACATGTTAACGTCAAAAAATTTTTTTAGAGAACTTGAGGGTGATTTTCAGGGAAATGGGATGGTTTTCAGGGAAGAGTTTGTGCAAAAATGTGGAAAAAAATTTGTACATTTTCAGCTCTTGGACCACCACTAGTCACTACCGGTAACACTGTGTCAAATCCAGTTGTTTGTGATGTTGATGACTTTTAAGCCATGCTACAAAAAAACATAAAATAATAGTTGGGTTGGAAATTCATTACTGCCACTCTCTGAAAATCTCCCACTGCCACTCTCGTAAGTTCCCCCCCTCCCCCCCTGCACAATCCACCACTTCACGTATACAACTGTGGTTAATTCCTTTGACCAAAGTATGTGAAGCAAATAATTTCCAAAGTCAGGAAGTGTAAACAGGAACTTTTCAAGATCCCTGTTTTGTGTGCTTGTGCTCTGCACAAAACTTTTCTTGTCAACAATTTTTGGTTTCTCTGCCTCACAAAATTTGGACAAGTTTTTCTTTTTGGAGATGGGGGTGTTTCAATACCTGTACCCTTGGGGGAGGACGTTTTTAGCTTCTGGTCCAACTAATTTTTAATAGCAGTCAAAACTATACACAGACAATACTAAAATGACCACAAAACACCCTCATCGGCGGATTGATTTGACAGAAGAAGTGCCACTGCTAGTCAGCATTGTGCATAAAATTTACTTATGTAAACAATCGATGATAAATATAGCCAGTGGCCATTTTGTGCTGGGATTTGTTATCATTCATGATGCTGAAGATGCAGCCTGTTTCAATTCTATTCGTGACTTTCCGGAAATGGACGTCCCAACTTTGAATTTTTGCAGTGGAGTGAAAAGGTGTGTTGCCGGCTATTCGAAAATACACGTGTTGTGTATGTATTTTTTGTCGCAGATGTTTGTCCCCACAACGGAAGCAATGTTAATTTGTGTACAGAGAAAAATCCACATTGGTTACGAAACAATTTGTGAATCGAGAAAGAGCACAAGTCAATAATTAAATGAAGTCAATAAATGTTTATTATTAATATTATTAATCCTCCCTTCGCTTATTTTATCCACCGTGATACTTCGTTTTAATAGAGGGGGGTGCAGTGTCTCAGTTGGTAGAGTTGCAGGCTGCAAACTGAGAGGTCCTCGGTTCGAATCCCGGCTGCGGCACCGCGTTGTGTCCTTGGGCAAGACACTTCACCCCACTTGCCTTCATGAGGGTACAGTGACGCCGTGTACTGAGGCGTACTGCACGTCGATGGTGCGCATGTCTTCAACCGCTGCTAACTTGGTTAGTAAGTTGGAGAGCTTGGCAGATGCTCGCTGCTGCTCGGTGGTTCTCTCCGGGTACTCCGGCTTCCTCCACCAGTAAATCTGTCCTACTTGAGATTGCCCTGGTTGCAGAAAGTGTCGAAAAACCCCAATAAATAAATAAATAAATAAATAAATAAATAAATAATAGTTTTAATAGAGATCAAATTTAAAATATCGTGAGCCTAAATCGCCTATTCTCTCCCTGAGAGTGAGACGAACAAAATCTTCAGAAAACTTTTAAAAAGATGGACCGATGGTGTTCCCGGGATTTTTGGCCCCAAACAGATTCCCGTCTGTGAGGTCGGGAACTACATTCAATTTTCGGGATTTTTCCGGGCATTCTGGGACAGTTAAGATGTCTGCTTTCAACACAGAGTTCGTAAATATGTATGTGAACCCACGCTGTTTTGTCTATCAATTAATATTCAAGAGCTGGAGGGTACCTGAAAATATTCTGAGACCTTTTTAACCTGATTAGGTGTTTTTGGACCCAAACTATCAGACATTTAAAAATTTTTTTACCAAAACCAAGTAGGCCAATTAAATCGTCAGATGTATACCCATACCCGCAAAAAATAATAATAAACAAGAGGCCCCAGGGGGCCTGAGGGTGCTCACCCGACATGGTAGTCTAAATATCAAACCAGGGACTTGACTTGAATAAGCTGCATACGCCCCCTCCCAAGAAAAGCATATACCAACTAGATGAAGCGATTGTGCCCACACAATACATAGGATTTTCCTTCTATTTTCAGTTCCTGCACTTTTACGTCTCAAAATTGAGATAAACGCATAAAAAACAGATTTTTTTCCCAAACAAAATACATTCAGCCTAAATTTTTTTCTTCTTCTTAAAACACATAAAAAATGATAAAACTAAATTTCCCACCCGGACCCCAAATTTTCGGTGTAAAAAAAATTTTTTTTTTGGTCTTAAAATTGACAGAAACGCATAAAAAACCAAAAAAAAAAATTGCGGATTTTGGTCCAAAATTTCGAAGTCCCACCCGGACCCCAAATTTTCGGTGTAAAAAAAAAAATTTTTTTTGTCTTAAATTGACAGAAACACATAAAAAACAAAACAAAAAAAATTACAGATTTTGGTCCAAAATTTTCGAAGTCCCACCTGGATGGACCCCAAATTTTGGGTGTAAAAAAAAAAAAATTTTTTTTGTCTTAAAATTGACCGAAACGCAGAAAAAACAAAAAAAAAAATTTTTCCGATTTTGGTCCAAAATTTTCCAAGTCCCACCCAGACCCCAAATTTTCAGGGGAAAATTTTTTTTTTTTTTTTTTTTTTTTTTTTTTTGTCTTAAAATTGACCGAAATGCAGAAAAAACAAAAAAAAATTTTGGATTTTGGTCCAAAATTTTCTAAGTTCCACCCGGACCCCAAATTTTCAGGGGGAAAAAAAATACTTTTTTTTTGTCTTAAAAATTGCCCTTATATAACCCCTACTCACATGAAATTTCATTACTATGCGGCCAGTGGTTTGGGAGAAAAAGCCCAAACACCACCTTCATGACGGACGAAAAGTGATCAGAATAGCTCACCCTGACTTTCAGTCAGGTGAGCTAAAAAACACCTGCACACGTATCACCAACCAATATTTGAAACCCCACAGGCATTCATTCAAAACTAGATTGGAAACGCATAAAAAGTAAAAACAAGAGGCCCCACGTGGCCTTAATCGCTCACCTGACAAAGTGACTCTAAGAAGTATTTTAGGTCACCTTCACCATGTCATGCCTCATCAACATTAACTGGTTGAGTGATAGATTTTGTTTGAAGTTCAACATTTGTTACCTAAAATTAGTTTTATTTAAAATCATTGGTGTGTGGCCAATCTCCAATGATTTTTAATAAAGCAAATTTATCTCTGCAGACAAACTGGTTTAGCATGAAGCACAAACAAGGAATGTGAAGAGATAGCCTTGGACATCTCTCCCCAACTGTGGATATCTTCCATGTGCTACATGTACATATTTGCATGCAAGAAAACAAAAATTTTCACAAATTTTCCAAAATATTAGTTTTTTTTATCATCATTGGAACAAGCTCAAACAGCTTATTCCAATAGGGGTATGGGAAGATCAGGTATATTTTTGAGACAGAAATGTGAATATATGAATAATGGTGTTTTTTTGTGAATGATGCTGGAGAATTTTGCGTAAAGATATGGTAAATGGTTTGTTCTAGATACAGAATGATGCAAAAGTATTTAAATTTGATTAGGCAAGTTGTTCCTATAATGCATTTAAAAATTGAAGTAACTGTTTTTTTGCTGCCGAACTTTTAGATGTGTGTGTCTGTGTGTGTGTGTGTGTGTGTGTGTGTGTGTGTGTGTGTGTGGGGGGGGGGAGGGGGGGGGGGGGGTAAGAGTGTTCTTGCAAACAAAATTCCGGAATAAATGGAAAATTTTATTTTTTGTGTGAAAGACATAGTGCGTGAATGTTGATTGGAACAAGCTTAGAGAGCTCATTTTAATGTGAAGTCATAAGGCTGTGTTTTACGTACGAAATTCTGGAATAACTAAAAAATTGCTTTTTTGACTCGAAAAGCATGGTGTGCGACCTCTCATTGGAATGAGCTCAAAAAGCTCATTCCAATGGGGTATTTACAAGCGATAAGTACATGTATGTTTAAGAGACAAAAATTAAAATTTGAATAGCGATTTTTGCGAAGAATGCTGACAAGTTTTGGCAGTTATGCTGGTAAAAAGGTAAGATATGCAAAGTGGTTGTTTTTTAGAGGCGACATTTAATTAAGGGGAATTAACCCTTGATTACTGAGGTAACTTCTAAAAGTACTGAAATTTCATGAAGCAATGTGAATAACAGACAACAGTTGCCTAAAAATTTCATGAATAACTAAAATTTTTATTCTTTTGTCTCGAAAACATGGCATATGACCTTTGTTGGAATGAGCTGAATGCGTGTGTTCCAATGAGGGGTCATAAAATTTGAACGGAGATTTGTGTGAATAATGCATTAGTACTGCTAGATTTGGGTAAACGGTTCACCCTGGATACCACCCCTTCTATAGTAGATCTTTTCTGCAAATTTTGTCTAAGATTCTATCAACTTTACAAATAAATACGTTCATGAATCACAATCAGATCCACCCCACAATGTTGCATACCAAATATCAAAAGATTCTGCCTGCTGGATCTGGAGAAGAAGATTTTTTAAGAAATATGCCTGAAATGCACTAAGTTAAAATTTGGGCTCCTATACGGAGCCCAAATATAAACCCAGGGGGCCGATTTGAACAAACTTGAATCAGATCCACCCCACAATGTTGCTTACCAAATATGAAAAGATTCTGAAGCTGGATCTGGAGAAGAAGATTTTTTAAGAAATTTGCCTGAAATGCACTAAGTTCGAATTCGAGCTTCTATAGTGAGCCCAAATATGAAACTAGGAAGCCGATTTGAACAATCTTGAATCAGATCCCCCCCACAATGTTGCATACCAAATATCAAAAGATTCTGCCTGCTGGATCTGGAGAAGAAGATTTTTTAATAAATTTGCCCGAAATGCACTAAGTGCGAATTCAGGCTTCTATATTAAGCCCAAATATGAATCCAGGGGGCCGATTTGAACAAACTTGAATCAGATCCACCCCGCAATGTTGCATACCAAATATCAAAAGATTCTGCCTGCTGGATCTGGAGAAGATGATTTTTTAAGAAATTTGCCTGAAATGCACTAAGTTCGAATTCAAGCTTCTATAGTAAGCCCAAATATGAATCTAAGGAGCCGATTTGAACAAATTTGCATCAGATCCATCCCACAATGTTGCATACCAAATATCAAAAGATTCTGCCTGCTGGATCTGGAGAAGAAAATTTTTTAAGAAATTTGCCTGAAATGCACTAAGTTCGAATTCGAGCTTCTATAGTGAGCCCAAATATGAATCTAGGAAGCCGATTTGAACAAAGTTGAATCAGATCCATCCCACAATGTTGCATGCCAAATATCAAAAGATTCTGCCTGCTGGATCTGGAGAAGAAGATTTTTTAATAAATTTGCTTGAAATGCACTAAGTTCAAATTTGGGCTCCTATACTGAGCCCAAATATAAACCCAGGGGGCCGATTTGAACAAACTTGAATCAGATCCACCCCGCAATGTTGCTTACCAAATATGAAAAGATTCTGCCTGCTGGATCTGGAGAAGAAGATTTTTTAAGAAATTTGCATGAAATGCACTAAGTTCAAATTCGAGCTTCTATAGTGAGCCCAAATATGAATCTAGGAAGCCAATTTGAACAAACTTGAATCAGATCCACCCCACAATGTTGCATACCAAATATCAAAAGATTCTGCCTGCTGGATCTGGACAAGATTTTTTAAGAAATTTGCCTAAATGCACTAAGTTCAAAATCGGGCTTCTATACTGAGCCCAAATATGAACCCAGGGGGCCGATTTGAACAAACTTGAATCAGATCCACCCTACAATGTTGCATACCAAATATCAAAAGATTCTGCCTGCTGGATCTGGAGAAGAAGATTTTTTAAGAAATTTGCCTGAAATGCACTAAGTTCGAAATTGGGCTCCTATACTGAGCCCAAATATTAACCCAGGGATCTGATTTGAACAAACTTGAATCAGATCCACCCCACAATGTTGCTTACCAAATATGAAAAGATTCTGCCTGCTGGATCTGGAGAAGAAGATTTTTTAAGAAATTTGCCTGAAATGCACTAAGTTCGAATTTGGGCTTCTATAGTAAGCCCAAATATGAATCCAGGGGGACCGATTTGAACAAACTTGAATCAGATCTACCCCGCAACGATGCACAGCAAATATCAAAAGATTCTGCCTGCTGGATCTGGAGAAGAAGATTTTTGAAGAAATGTGCCTGAAATGCACTAAGTTTGAATTCAAGCTCCTATACTGAGCCCAAATATGAATCTAGGGAGCCGATTTGAACAAACTTGAATCAGATCCACCCTACAATGTTGCATGCCAAATATCAAAAGATTCTGCCTGCTGGATCTGGAGAAGAAGATTTTCAAAGAAATTTGCCTGAAATGCAGTAAGTTCAAATTTGGGCTCCTATACTGAGCCCAAATATAAACGCAGAGAGCCGATTTGAACAAACTTGAATCAGATCCACCCCACAATGTTGCATACCAAATATCAAAAGATTCTGCCTGCTGGATCTGGAGAAGAAGATTTTTTAAGAAATTTGCCTGAAATGCACTAAGTTCGAAATCGGGCTCCTATACTGAGCCCAAATATGAACCCAGGGGGCCGATTTGAACAAACTTGAATCAGATCCACCCTACAATGTTGCATACCAAATATCAAAAGATTCTGCCTGCTGGATCTGGAGAAGAAGATTTTTTAATGTTTTTCCCATTGCCTACAGTGTTAAAAAGTGCTGACTCAGCACTTTTTCAAAGTCCCGAAACTGTACCCTATGATAAAACCGATGGCAATTTTTTTTTTACCAATCCTTTCTGTTGGTCCTAAGGAAGCTGCACACCAAATAAAAATTCTCAGTGCCGTGCAGTTTTGGAGATATGGGCGTTTTAAATTTTTTCTATTTTTAGCTCCTGCGGTTCCCACGGGGCTGCGGGAAAATTTTTTTTTGCATAAATCAAGTACTCATGACCCAATAAGCCCTCACATAAAATTTGGTTCAAATCAGCCTCTCGGTTTGGAAAATAGAAATTTTGGGCAGGGCAAAAAATTTTGCCCCTCCCATAACGACGCCAAGTATAGCCCCACAAACTTCTCTTGAACAAATCTGAGTCTACACCTCAAAAGGAAGCTGCACACCAAATATCAAGTCTCTGCTACTGCTGGTTCATAAGAAGAAGATTTACAAAGATTTTGGTGCCCCTTGGGGGCGTGGCACCACCCAGGAGGAGGGGCAACTTCATTTGAACAAATCTGAATTGGCATTAGGTAATAAACATTTAGCCAACATTTGAATAAAATTGGGCTAGTGGTTTAGGAGGAGAAGTCGATAATGTAAAGTTAACGCCGGACGACGACGACGACGGACGACGACGGACGACGGACGGAAAGTGATTAGTAAAGCTCCCCTTGAGCTTCGCTCAGGTGAGCTAAAAATAGAAATAAAATTTTTTTTAGGTTTTTTGGCCGAAAAGTCCCTACCGAAAAATTGCAAGGTACTAAAAAAAAATAAAAATTTCCATCTCAAAATCGAATGAAACGCATAAAAAAATACAAAAACACAAAGAAATTCCAACAGAAAATATTGAAGGTAAAAAAAAAAAAAAATTTTTTTTTTCATCTCGTAATGGAATAAAACCGAAAAAAGGAAAAAAAAAAAAAAAAAAACACAGGAAATTAAAAAAAAAAAAAACTGGGAATGGAGTAATTCTTAACTTGATGGATAAAGGATTGATATCTCCAGATCGAATTATTAGATTTGTATCAAAAACTATACCGCTTGGCACGTCAATAACCTGAACACATATATAAAGTAACATGACAATCAAATAGATATTTTTGGAATTATCGCATGTCAAACGGATTGGAGGAATTCTCAATTTGATGGAGAAAGGGTTAATATCAGGATCGAATCATCAGATTTACATCAAATCGTATACAGCTTGGCACTTCAGTAATCTGAATCCATATATAAAGTAACATGTCAATGCAGTTAATATTTTTCGAGTTATCGATTGCCAAAGAAATTGATACAGATGCCGGGCAGATGGACGCTGGGACAGACGGACAAATGACGGAGAGCCACCCTGGATGCCGACATTATGTGTACCATACATGGTATGGGTACACATAAGAAAAAAAAAAAAGTTGATTGAAATGACTTGCTTAACCAATTCCGGGCAAAACTAACCAAGGACGTAATGACTTACATCCAATATTTAAAACACAACTCATGTTCGGACTTCAGTGTTGGAAATGGAGATGATTCATTTTATCAACGATTATAGCACAGTGTGTATTCTTGGTGTCGTGTGATCTTAGTTGTCTACGTGTTTGGATATTGGTAACTGTAAAACTGTTGGTATGCAGTTTAGTTTAAAGAGCAGTCGAATGGCAACAGCACATATATAGATGGGTGAAATGTGAATTCGATGGATCATTTTGGCATTAAAAAGTTATAAGTTCATAAAAATTTTGATCCGATTCATGTATTGCTGACCCTGTCCTTGTCATATTCTCATAACAATCAATAAAGGGGCATTAAACTATTAGGTAACTATAACTAAATTTACAAGTCGGCACAACTTAGAGAATGCTTATTCAAAACAGTGTGCTATTTCCATGTTATGATGGTTTTTTTTTTTTTTTTGTTGTTGTTGCTTTTTTGGTGATTAAAGTCACCAAGCCCATAATGAAAAACTTTACGAATATTGTTGTGCAACAATTCGGATGTCAATTATGAACTGGGCAACTCGTTGATTGTGACAATGGATTGTTTCATAATCGGCATCTAAATTGTTGTACAATTCGTAAAGTTTTCATTATGTGTTTGGTGACCCATCATATTATAATGACCGATTATGATCAGTGGTTCATCACTAAAATCAAGCCATACTGGTAGTTTTAGTTTAAAACATAACGAAAACATAAAAACTGTTTCACATACTGGGTGGCATAGTTAATATGTGGATAGAATGAGAAATAATACATATGACAATGAATGTTTTATGTAGGGGAAAAGCATCAACATTGATTTTATACCATTTTTAGGTATGGTTAGAAAGCATCCAAAGCGGAAGTGGACAGAAAATGAGAAACATGTATTTTACAGTACCTTAGGCCATAAATTGAAGGAAAACCATATGCCAAATTCCTACCTCCTTAAACATGCTGCAAATGCAATGGGCGGAAGCAGAACAATTCCCCAAACTAAGAATACGATGTCATAACATTATCTCTGGCAAGCAGAAATTGTAAGATTCCAGTTTATTCCAATGAAGTCACCAGATTAATAGTTGAGGTCTCTTCAGGATTATTACTAAAAAACACTTGTGGGATGGAAATTCCACCCAGCTAATATCTTAATGTATACAAAAAATAAGTGCAAGCAAAGTTTCAACCAAAAGACATCCGGTTAAACTCAGAGGTCCATTGGCTGAGACTGCTGGCCCTTCTTATGCCTTATCGGAATTGGCAAATATTAGCCAGGTGGAATTTCCACTCCATGGGTATCTTAGTGATAAACGTCTCATCATGCACTATAAATGTTGTGCAAAATACATTTTTAGCTCAACTTTGGCAATGCCAAATTTGAGGTATTGTCATGGTCTGTTGTGCGTGCATCCGTCCATCTGTTGCACCATCAACACGGTCCAGGCTAGAGGCCGTATTTATGAACCGATCTTTACGAAACTTCTTAGGTACCTTCATTTTCACCGAAGGACGAGAACAAGTGCTTTTTGGGTTCAGTCTACAATTCAAGATGGCCACGGCAGCCATTTTGTACAAAATTCAGTGCAATCAGATTTTTGCTGAGAACTTACATATGAAAAGTCTGATTTCAATAGTTTTTTGTATGAATGTTTAGTACCATGGGATACATTACATAAAATATGTGTTTTGTTCTCATGTATAAATTAAACAAATTGGCCCGATGTAGGATGTATTTCACAGTATTTTAGGGCATAAATTGCAGGAAAAGTTTATGCCAAATTCCCACCTGCTTAAACAGGCTGCAAATGCAATGGGCGGAAGCAGAACAATTCCACAACTAAGAACACGATATCATAACATTATCTCTGGCAAGCAGAAATATCTTAATGTATACAAAACATAAGTGCAAGCAAAATTTCAACCAAAAGACTTCCGGTTAAACTCGGAGATTCATTGGATTAGAATTTGCTGGCCCTTCTTATGCCTTATTAGAATTGGCAAATATTAGCCAGGTGGAATTTCCACTCCATGGATGTTTGAGTGATCTCTTGTACTATAAATGTTGCGCAAAATACATTTTTAGCTCAACTTTTGCAATGCCAAATTTGAGGTATTGTCATGGCCTGTTGTGCGTGCACCCGTGAGTTTGTCGCGCCATCAACACGGTCCAGGCTAGTGTCCGTATTTGTGAACCAATCTTTACGAAACATCTTGGGAACCTTCGTTATCACCATGGGACAAGAACAAGTCCTTTTGGGTCCTAGTCCTCCACGTGGGAACCCTGGGAATTGCGGCAGTGCTTGTTTACTGTGGTAAACAAGTTCTACTTTCCCAGTAAAATAGGGCCCAGTCACCAATGCTTCGGGTGGAAGTCCTCTAAAATGGGCAATATGGGGGAAAAACGATTGACTAAACTTGAATTTATCTCCATGTTGTGTCACGATTAGCCATTGTGCATAAATATGTGACGTTAAACACCAATAAATAAATAAATTGGGTCCAGTCCAAAATTCAAGATGGCCACTGGCAGCCATTTTGTACAAAATGCAGTGCAATCAGATTTTTGCTCAGAACTTCCATATGAGAGGTCAGATTTGAATAGTTTTTTTGTATGAATGTTTAGTACCATGGGATACATTACATCAAATGCGTTTTGTTCTCATGTACAAATTATGCAAATTAGCCCGATGTAAGATGTATTTCACAGTATTTTAGGGCATAACTTGAAGGAAAAACTTATGCCAAAATTCCCACCTGCTTAAACATGCTGCAAATGCAATGGGCGGAAGCAGAACAATTTCCCAATTAAGAACACAATGTCATAACATTATCTCTGGCAAGCAGAAATTTTAAGATTCCAGATTATTCCAATCAAGTCACCAGATTAATAGTTGGAGTCTGTTCAGGATTATTACTAAAACACTCATGGGTTGGAAATTTCACCCAGCTAATATCTTAATGTATACAAAAGTGCAAGCATAGTTTCAACCAAAAGACATCCGGTTAAACTCTGAGGTCCATTGGCTGGGACTATGCTGGCCCTTATGCCTTATCGGAATTGGCAAATATTAGCCAGGTGGACTTTCCACTCCATGGGTGTTTTAGTGATAATCCTCTTGTCATGTACTATAAATGTTGTGCAAAATACATTTTTAGCTTTGATTTTTGCTCAGAACTTACATATGAAGTGTCTGATTTGAATAGTTTTTTGTATGAATGTTTAGTACCATGGGATAGATTACATAAAATAGTGTTTTGTCATGTATAAAATATGCAAATTAGTCTGATGTAGGATTTCTTGGTTTTTTAGGGCATAAATTGAAGGAAAGGCTTATGCCAAATTCCCACCTGCTTAAACAGGCTGCAAATGCAATGGGCGGAAGCAGAACAATTCCGCAACTAAGAACACGATGTCATAACATTATCAAAGGCAAGCAGAAATTTTATGATTCCAGTTTATTCCAATCAAGTCAACAGATTAATAGTTGGAGTCTCTTCAGGATTATTACTAAAACACTCATGGGATGGAAATTCCACCCAGCTAATACTACTAATGTATAAAGTGAAAGCAAAGTTTCAACCAAAAGACATCCGATTAAACTCGGAGATCCATTGGATGAGAATTTGCTGGCCCTTCTTATGCCTTATCGGAATTGGGAAATATGAGCCAGGTGGAATTTCCACTCCATGGGTGTTTTAGTGATAATCCTCTCTTGTACTATAAATGTTGTGCAAAATACATTTTTAGCTCAACTTTGGCAATGCCAAATTTGAGGTATTGTCATGGCCTATTGTGCGTGAACCCGTCAGTCTGTCGGGCCATCATCACGGCCCAGGCTAGAGTCCGTATTTGTGAATCTATCTTTACGAAACATCTTTGGTACCTTCGTTATCACCGTGGGACGAGCACAAGTCCTTTTGGGTCCAGTTCAAAATTCAAGATGGCCACTGGCAGCCATTTTGTACAAAATTCAGTGCAATCAGATTTTTGCTCAGAACTTCCTGATGAAAGGTCAGATTTGAATAGTTTTTTGTATGAATGTTTAGTACCATGGGATACATTACATAAAATGTGTTTTGTTCTTATGTACAAATTATGCAAATTAGCCCGATGTAAGATGTATTGCACAGTATTTTAGGGCATAAATTGAAGGAAAAACTTATGCCAAATTCCCACCTGCTTAAACATCCTGCAAATGCAATGGGCGGAAGCAGAACAATTCCACAAGTAAGAATACGATGTCATAACATTATCTCTGACAAGCAGAAATTGTAAGATTCCAGTTTATTCCAATCAAGTCACCAGATTAATAGTTGGAGTCTCTTCAGGATTATTACTAAAACACTCTGCTGATGGAAATTCCGCCCAGCTAATATCTTAATGTATACAAAAGTGAAAGCAAAATTTCAACCAAAAGACATCCGGTTAAGCTCGGAGGTCCATTGGCTGGGACTTTGCTGGCCCTTCTTATGCCTTATCGGAATTGGCAAATATTAGCCAGGTGGAATTTCCACTCCATGGGTGTTTTAGTGATAATCATCTTGTCATGTACTATAAACGTTGCGCAAAATACATTTTTAGCTCAACTTTTATTTGTGCTCAGAACTTCCATATGAAAGGTCTGATCTGAATAGTTTTTTGTATGAATGTTTAGTACCATGGGATAGATTACATAAAATATGTGTTTTGTCATGTATAAATTATGCAAATTAATCTGTTGTAGGATGTATATCACAGTATTTTAGGGCATAAATTGAAGGAAAAGCTTATGCCAAATTCCCACCTGGTTAAACAGGCTGCAAATACAATGGGCGGAAGCAGAACAATTCCCCAACTAAGAACACGATGTCATAACATTATGTCTGGCAAGCAGAAATATCTTAATGTATACAAAACAGAAGTGCAAGCAAAATGTCAACCAAAAGACTTCCGGTTAAACTCTGAGGTCCATTGGCTGGGACTTTGCTGGCCCTTCTTATGCCTTATCGGAATTGGCAAATATTAGCCAGGTGGAATTTCCACTCCATGGGTGTCTTAGTGATAATCGTCTCATCATGCACTATAAATGTTGTTCAAAATACATTTTTAGCTCAACTTTGGCAATGCCAAATTTGAGGTATTGTCATGGCCTGTTGTGCATGCATCTATCCATCTGTTGCACCATCAACACGGTCCAGGCTAGAGGCCTTATTTATGAACCGATCTTTACAAAGCTTCTTAGGTACCTTCGTTATCACCGTAGGACAAGAACAAGTGTTTTGGGGTTCAGTCTAAAACTCAAGATGGCCACTGGCAGCCATTTTGTACAAAATTCAGTGCAATCAGATTTTTGCTGAGAACTTACATATGAAAAGTCTGATTTCAATAGTTTTTTGTATGAATGTTTAGTACCATGGGATACATTACATAAAATATGTGTTTTGTTCTCATGTATAAATTAAGCAAATTAGCCTGATGTCGGATGTAGTTCACAGTATTTTAGGGCATAAATTACAGGAAAGGCTTATGCCAAATTCCCACCTGCTTAAACAGGCTGCAAATGCAATGGGCGGAAGCAGAACAATTCCTCAACTAAGAACAGGATGTCATAACATTATCTCTGGCAAGCAGAAATTTTAAGATTCCAGTTTATTCCAATCAAGGCACCAGATTAATAGTTGGAGTCTCTTCAAGATTATTACTAAAACACTCATGGGATGGAAATTCCACCCAGCTAATACTACTAATGTATACAAAACATAAGTGCAAGCAAAGTTTCAACCAAAAGACATCCGGTTAAACTCGGAGATCCATTGGATGAGAATTTGCTGGCCCTTCTTATGCCTTATCGGAATTGGGAAATATGAGCCAGGTGGAATTTACACTCCATGGGTGTTTTAGTGATAATCCTCTCTTGTACTATAAATGTTGTGCAAAATACATTTTTAGCTCAACTTTGGCAATGCCAAATTTGAGGTATTGTCATGGCCTGTTGTGCATGAACCTGTCAGTCTGTCGCGCCATCATCACGGCCCAAGCTAGAGTCCGTATTTGTGAATCTATCTTTACGAAAGATCTTTGGTACCTTCGTTATCACCGTGGGACGAGCACAAGTCCTTTTGGGTGCAGTCCAAAATTCAAGATGGCCTCTGGCAGCCATTTTGTACTAAACTCAGTGCAATGATGACTGCAATCAGATTGTTGCTCAGAACTTCCATATGAAAGGTCAGATTTGAATAGTTTTTTGTATGAATGTTTAGTACCATGGGATACATTACATAAAATGTGTTTTGTTCTTATGTACAAATTATGCAAATTAGCCCGATGTAAGATGTATTTCACAGTATTTTAGGGCATAAATTGAAGGAAAAACTTATGCCAAATTCCCACCTGCTTAAACATCCTGCAAATGCAATGGGCGGAAGCAGAACAATTCCCCAAGTAAGAATACTATGTCATAACATTATCTCTGGCAAGCAGAAATTGTAAGATTCCAGTTTATTCCAAACAAGTCACCAGATTAATAGTTGGAGTCTCTTCAGGATTATTACTAAAACACTCATGGGATGGAAATTCCACCCAGCTAATATCTTAATGTATACAAAAGTGCAAGCAAAGTTTCAACCAAAAGACATCCGGTTAAACTCGGAGGTCCATTGGCTGGGACTTTGCTGGCCCTTCTTATGCCTTATCGGAATTGGCAAATATTAGCCAGGTGGAATTTCCACTCCATGGGTGTCTTAGTGATAAACGTCTCATCATGCACTATAAATGTTGTACAAAATACATTTTTAGCTCAACTTTGGCAATGCCAAATTTGAGGTATTGTCATGGCCTGTTGTGCATGCATCCGTCCATCTGTTGCACCATCAACACGGTCCAGGCTAGAGGCCGTATTTATGAACCGATCTTTACAAAACTTCTTGGGTACCTTTGTTATCACCGAAGGACGAGAACAAGTGCTTTTGGGTTCAGTCTAAAATTAAAGATGGCCACTGGCAGCCATTTTGTACAACATTAGGTGCAAGTTTTGCACAGAACTTCCGTATGAAAGCTCTGTCTTAAATAATTTTTTGTATGAATGTTTAGTACCATGGGATACATTACGTATAATACAGGGGTTTTTTTTCTTGTGAACAATCATGCAAATTAGACTAACTCTGATTTATTTGGTGTTAATTTTAGCATTGCAAGTGCAAATACCAATATGGCTCACGGTAGAGGCCGTATTAATGATCCGATCTTCACAAAAGTTCTTCGGTACCTTTGTTGTCATCATGGGTTGAGAACAAGTGTTTTGGGGTCTGGTCTGAAATTCAAGATGGCTGCTGGCAGCCATTTTGTATAAAATTAGGTGCAATCAGAGTTTTGTGCAGAACTTCCGTATGAAAGCTCTGTCTTAAATAATTTTTTGTATGAATGTTTAGTACCATGGGATACATTACGTATAATACAGGGGTTTTTTTTTCTTGTGAACAATCATGCAAATTAGACTAACTTTGATTTATTTGGTGTTAATTTTAGCATTGCAAGTGCACATACCAATATGGCTCAAGTTAGAGGCCGTATTAATGATCCGATCTTCACAAAAGTTCTTTGGTACCTTTGTTGTCATCATGGGATGAGAACAAGTGTTTTGGGGTCTGGTCTGAAATTCAAGATCGCTGCTGGCAGCCATTTTGTACAAAATTAGATGCAATCAGATTTTTGCACAGAACTTCTATATGAAAGCTCTGATTTGAATAATTTTTTGCATGAATGTTTAATATCATGGGATATATCACATATAATTTCGGGTTTTAAAAAGTCTTGTGCCTAAATTATGCAATTCGACTAATGTTGATTTATTTAGTGTTGCTTTCAACATGATGAGTGCAAATGCCAATACAGCTCGGGCTGGAGGCCATATTTATGAACCTTTCTTCACGAAACTTCATGGGTACCATTGTTATCACCGTTGGACGAGAATGAGTGTTTAGGGATCTGGTCCGAAATTCAAGATGGCTGCTGGCATCCATTTTGTACCAAAATTAGATGCAATCAGGTTTTTGTCCATAACTTATAGATGAAAGATCTGATGTGGATAAATTTTTGTACAAATGTTTAGTTAAATACAGTACATCATATATAATACAGTTTTTTTTCCCGTGCATAGTTCATGCAAATTAGACAAACTTTAATTTATTCAGGGCTACTTGTACGCAATATGGGTGCATGTCATTACAGCTTGGGCTGAAGGCCGTAATTACCATTGTTACTGCCATGAGACAAGAGAGAGTGGTTTTGGGTGCATTCAAGATGGAAGCCAATAGCTATTCTCTTCCAAAATTATCATAAATAAATCATTGTTTTGTATAGAAGTTCTGTATGAAAGTTCTGATTTAAATAAATTTTTAAAGAATGTTTAGTAACATGCAACACATCACATATAATACTGGGTTTTTTCTCATGCATAAATTAACTTATCGCTCTTCGCTGGTATACAATAGAATAGGAGCAGGGAGCAAAGCCTGAGGTAAAAGTTCCCTGAAATGGGCAGCACAGGTATGAACGACTGTGTGAACTGGAGTTTATACCCCTGTTACAGTCAAAATGATCCACAGGTGCGAAAAAGTGGCTTTTAACACAAATAAATAAATGTCAGGACATATTCCAAATATGGATTGCAAGAAATCTTCCTATGATTTATAGCATCAAGAACACAACAGATTCTGCCCCTTTATTCCCTTACATGGACCAAACTCAAGCAATTTTCAGCAAATGGACCCCCGATTTGACTCATAGTACATTTGCTGAAGTATTGCTTGTAATTGCTGCACCTGTAAATTACCAAGAGCACCTTGTGATGCTTTTGATCCAAATTGACAATTCCTGCGCAAAATTATGTCTTGATAAGTACATATCACATATCTCATGACAGGTCTTCTAATTTAACTTTGTAATAAACAGCCAATTGTCCTGGAGAGCAGATGTTTAATGAACCAAATTGATATGGGTGATGCATTACCTGAAACTTTAATCCTTTGCTTAATGTTGTTCATTATTTAAATCACACAAGTCTGCATGAACAAACATCAGACCTTCATTTTTGAGGCGCGCGATCGCTCTTGCGCACCATCGCGCACGCAGATTTGAAAAGCAGCGAGCGATTGATCGCGCGCGCTGGTAAAATCCAGAGAGCGACTCTTGAGAAGTGAGACATTGTGCCGCGCAACGATAAAATGTAAATAAACGGCATTTGGAACGTTAATTTGTACACGTGAACTCGCCCCGTAATGAGAAAACAACACTGACATTCGCAGCTTACAAGTCACACAGCGCATGCTAGTGTCATGGCCGATGCTTACATTTTTCCTCAATAAACGCTAAAGCACATGGCTAATTCGTATGCATCCAGTCGGTGCCTGCATGCTCACGCTAGATTTTTTGTTTCTGCGGCATGTAGTAGTTCATTGTCACCCATCTGCCATCAGAGTTGAAAGTGAACAGTTAGCAGAAAAAGCAATGACACAATTTCTTTAAAAAACATCTTTCTGGTCATATTTTGCCATTGAGTCAACTGTTGTGGGTGTGTCTTAATGAATTATTGACAGTAAACTGCGCAATGATCTTGGAAAACAAGTTCACCTGCTGACTGCTTCAGAAACGCATGGAACAAACAAGGGACAATTTTATTTGTTCTGTATTTATTTTGATTTAATAAAACCATATACCATATTTCCTTCCAAGGCATGAACTTTCCTTTAAGTAGATATGAAATAGAATCATGAAATCAGTATTGTATCTCAGGTAAATTGTTCGCATGGCTAATCACCTAATTTCATTACAAATTAACCGGCAATCTTCAAAAGCGTTCCGATTTTCCCAAACTGGTGGGGGGGAGGGGGGGGGGGGGGGGGGGGGGGGGGCTTAAACACGGGGAAGTTACCATACAGCATATATTTAAAAGTAGGGGGGGGTGGGGGGGCTAACACACGAGTATGGACCTAAACACGGGCCAGTATAAATAACACCAGAATTTTATCTTTCAGAATGGGCACAAATTTCTCAGTTCAAGAGCTGGGTAAGAACGCGCACCTGGCAAAAAAGCAGCGAGCGATGCCGGGCGCGCCTGCATTTTTTAAAAATGAAGGTCTGAAACATGTACATAAATAGTGGATTAACACTTCAGAGTGTGGTTATCATCCATACATGAACATCCTGCCTGTTAAAAAGTGTCACATCCATGTAAATTTTCAGGTAATGGGCCTTCCAGGTTCAACACTGAGGTCCATTAGATGAAATTTTGTTTGTCAACCTATTTTTGACTTAGTTGATAAAAAGCACTAATGCTTTTGTCTACCCATCCCTCTGGAGCTCTGTCCGTCTGCATCCATCTGTCACACTTATGTCTGGATGATAACTTAAGTTTGGATCATTTAATTGAAACTAAATTTGTAGGTGGCTTACATGGGTGGAAATGCAGGTCAAGTTAAAAAATGGGCTCAGTTCCTCAATTTTTGACTGTATTCATCTCCAATTTGCAACTCGGAAAATACGTTTTTTGTTTTGTCCAGCTGATAGATTTAGTTTGAATCCTTTGATTGGAACCAAATTTGGTATGCAGCTTACTTGGGGGGTGGGGGAGTAGAGGTCAAGTTCAAAATTGACATTATTCATCAACTTTTCTTGAGTAATACCCCTTTTTCAACTTAGATAAAAAACATTCTTTGTGTTGTCCAGATGATAGATGCAGTTTGGTTCATTTGATTGAAACCAAATTTGGTATGCAGCTTACTTAGGAGGAAATAGAGGTCAAGTTTGAAAATGGTGGTGGTCCATCAAATTTTAGTGGAATTTGCTTCTTTTTCAATGTAGAAAATACATATTTTGTTTAGTTCAAATAATAACTTTTGATTGAAACAAAATTTGTTATACAACTTACTTTTCCCCATGGGAACCCCGGTAAGTTTGGCATTGCTTGTTTACCTGGGTAAACAAGTTCTGCTTTACTGGTAAAATAGGACCCAGTCACCAATGCTTGGGGTGAAAGTCCTCTAAAATGGGCAGCATGGGGTATAAACGATTGACTAACCTTGACTTTATTTCCATGCTGTGTCACGATTAGCCATTGTGCATAAATATGTGACCTTAAACACCATTAAATGAATATATAAATAAATAACAACTTACTTTGGGGGAAATACAGGCCAAGTTTAAATGAAAGTGTCAATGACACTGTAGCTTAACTTGTGTGTTGTGTTTGATGAAAAGGATAATGTTCAATGTTTATGAAAGGATTATGAAATAAGACAAGAATTGTGATAATTGGGAATATGTTCATTTCTGTTCCCTGTATGCTATGTTTTTGATAAAAATAATATGAGGCGTACACTGTACTAAAGAGCTGAGGGATGGGTTAATATGACCTCACAGTTAATGTATGTGGCCCTCACAGTTAATGTATATCAACAAAAGTTACCAAGTTACAGTGAAATTATTCTAAAACGAGTCATCCTATCAAGTTACATTAAAATCCCTTCCTAAATATGGCCTGTAGACTGTGCTAAAGGTTTTCGGGCTTCGGGCCCCTGTAGCCGTCAGTTTCCCAATTGCGTCTCATCTAGACATTATATGAAGTCAACCTACCAAGTTACAATGAAATCCCTTAATAAATATGACCTGTACACTGTGCTAAAGGTTTTTGGGCTTTGGGCTCTGGCAGCCATCATAGTAGAATGATCGCAACCAAAAGGGGACATTCTCATCTGGGCATCATCTGGAGTGATCCTACAAAGTTACAATGAAATCCCTTCATAAATATGACCTGTAGACTGTGCTCAAGGTTTTTGGGCTTCGGGCGCCTGAAGCACAGTTGACCAATCATGACCAAAAGGGGATGTAATCATCTAGGCATTATATGGAGTCCAACTTACGGGTTACAATGAAGTCCTTCCATAAATATGACCAACAGACTGTGCTAAAGGTTTTGGGGTTTTGGGTTCGGGCAGCCATCAAGGCTGAATGATCGCGACCAAAAGGGGACGTTCTCATCTAGACATTATTTAGAGTCATCCTACCAAGGTACAATGAAATCCCTTCATAAATATCACCTGTAGACTGTGCTCAAGATTTTCGGGCTTCAGGCACCTGTAGCCATCACAGTTGACCAACCACGACCAAAAGGGGATGTCATCATCTAGGCATTATATGGAGCCAACCTAACAAGTTACAATGAAATCCTTCCATAAATACGACCTACAGACATGCTAAAGGTTTTTGGGCTCGGGTACCCATCAAGGCTGAATGATCAAGACCAAAATGGGACGTTCTCATCTGGACATTATTTGGAGTCACCCTACCAAGTTACAATGAAATCCCTTCATAAATATGACCTGTAGACTGTGCTAAAGATTTTCGGGCTTTGGGCCCCTGAAGCCGTCACAGCTGCCCAATCGTGTCCAAAAGGGGACGTTCTCATCTAGACATTATATGAAGTCAACCTACCAAGTTACAATGAAATCCCTTCATAAATATGACCTGTAGACTGTGCTAAAGGTTTTCGGGCTTCGGGCTCGGGCAGCCATCATGGATGAATGATCGCAACCAAAGGGGACAATCTCATCTGGGCACCATCTGGAGTGATCCTGCAAAGTTACAATGAAATCCCTTCGTAAATATGACCTGTAGACTCTGCTCAAGGTTTTCAGGCTTCGGGCACCTGTAGCCATCACAGTTGACCAATCATGACCAAAAGGGGATGTCATCATCTAGGCATTATATGGAGTCAACCTAACAGGTTACAATGACATCCTTCTATAAATATAACCTTTTGCCTATGCTAAAGCTTTATCAGGGTTCGTACGTGGGTCTGGAATCCTGGAAAAGCTATGGAATTTGAAAAAGTGGTTTCCAGGCCTGGAAAAGTCTGGAAAATAGAACCTTTTTTGATTGTGGCATGGAAAAGTCTTGGAAATTAGTAAACGTCAGGGAAAGGGTCTGGAAAAGTCATGGAATTCAGTCTATAACATCGGGGTGTTTCTTTTTGGTTCGCCCCGGGGGCAATTGGGGCAATTCCAAGGCCTAAACGTACACCGGACACAACTTGTCCGAATTTTGTACACAATCTGTTGTCCATATCCATGTACAAGTTGGATTGTTATTTGTGGTAAATCGAGTGCCTTCAATCAAACAAAGAAAGATAACTGACCTCCTTGATTCGCTTTGTCGGTTTTCAACAAGAAACTTAAATAATATGCCCGGGAATTGCATTTTTCGTGACAAGTGGATCACAGACACACATTTTGAAGTATGGATTGCTCGTGGAAAAGACAAATCGAAAGCCAAGTGCCAGCTTTGTGACAAAGACGTTGATATTCGCAACATGGGCGAAGCGGCCCTTGTCAGCCACATGAATTCGAAAAAACATGATGATGCTGTGAAGAACCAGCAGACTGCAACTTCGAAAATGAGTGAATTTTTTAAGAAACAAGATCACACAATCAAAGTTGTTAAACCCTCTGTTACTAGTGTTGGTGAAAAAGTGACCCTCGCCAAAGATGTCATGAAATCTGAAATCATATGGACAATGCAAACTATCTGTACCCACAATTCTTATAATTCGAACACCAATGCCAGTGAGCTGTTCCGAATGATGTTTCCAGACAGTAATATAGCCAGCAGTTTCCAGTGTGGGGAGAGGAAAACTGCATACTTAGCTGTTTTTGGACTTGCCGAGTATTTCAAAAAGCAGTTAATTACTTCCGTTAAAGCAAGTGGTCCCTTTGTATTATTGTTTGATGAAAGCCTCAACAAGAAAAATCAACAGAAACAGATGGACATTCACATCAGATATTTTCGTGATTCAACAGTGGTTACTCGGTACCTGACCTCCACATTTGTGGGTCATGCTACAGCAGTTGACATGGTAAGAGAATTTGAAAATATTATCAGTGCCCATCCCTTCGATATGAAGAAACTCCTTCAGATCAGCATGGACGGACCTAATGTGAATTGGTCTTTTTATGACCAAATTGTATATAAACTCAAGAATGACTATGGTAGGCCTACACTAATAAACATAGGTTCCTGTGGTCTACACACCTTGCACAATTGCTTCAAGACAGGGGCAGAATGTTCTGGCTGGAATGTGTCGTCAGTTCTGTCTAGCCTCTATTATTTGTTTAAAGACTCCCCGGCTCGCAGAGAGGACTTCTTAAAAATCAGCAAGAATGGGATGCTGCCATTAAAGTTTGTTAAGCATCGTTGGCTAGAAAACATCCCTGTCTGTAAGCGAGCGATAAAAATCTGGAGCGATATTCAAGATTATGTGTCAAATGTGAAAAAACAGTTATTACCAAAACCCACGTGTAAGTCCTTTTCAGAAATTGTTGAAGCAGTTAACGATAAACTCTTTCTACCAAAAATGACTTTCTTCAAGAGTGTTGCAGCACAACTGCAGTCATTTCTTACTATATATCAGGGTGAAGCCCCACTCCTGCCATTTATGGCTGCTGACCTTGCTGAGATAATAAGGACACTAATGCGCCGTTTTTTGAGAAGCGATGTGTTGTCAGCAGCTTCTTCTTTTGAACAGTTAGCTGACATTAACATAGAGGACAAGAAGCTGCATTTAACACATAACAAAATTGAACTTGGCATAGCAACCGATAGAGCAATTTCAAAACTTGAACATCAGCCAAAGGACATGCAGTTGATGGAGATTCGGAATAGTTCCAAGGACTTTATGATTGGAATTTTATTGAAGATTCTCAAAAAATGTCCATTGAAGTATTCGATTGTGCGACATGTTTCATGCCTCAATCCCCATAAAATGGCTTCGAACCCAAGTTCATGTCGAAACCAGTTTAACAAAGTACTGAATAGCTTGGTTAATGCTCAATATATTAACGAAAATGACTGTGAAGCGATATCTGATCAGTTTGCAAAGTTTCTGGATAAAATTCCTGAAATCGGTTCTGAGATTTTTAACAACTTCAGTAAACTGAATGACAGACTGGACTCTTTCTTCTGCCCCAAACTCCAGGATGAAACTTACAATAAACTGTTGCCAACTGTGAAAATTATTCTAACCCTTTCTCATGGTCGGGCTGCTGTGGAGCGGGGCTTTTCTGTAAACAAAAAAGTTGAAGTAGAAAACTTATCAGAGAGATCAATTGAAGCACAGAGGATGATATGTGACCATGTTACTAATCTTGGAGGTGTTCAAAATGTCAAAATCTCAACTGAACTGTTAACATATGCAAGCAGTGCAAGGAGCAAATACATGCAATACTTGGAGGATGAAAAGAAAGTGAAAGCCAGGGAAGAAAGAAAGCGTAAACACAAAAGCTGTCTTGACACCATTGAGGAACTGAAGGAAAAGCGTAGACGAACTGAGAAAGACATTGAGAAATTGACCATTGATGCAGACAAATTAGCTGACAAAGCAGAGCGGAATGGCAGTTTGACATTAATCACGGAATCTAATAGCTTTCGTAGACGGTGCAGAGAGAAGAAGGAACTGTTAGCATCACTGGAACAGGAAATTGAGAAGAAGTTGATGAAAATTAAACAGTGACAGACTAGTGATTAGTTGTAAATAGTTAAAAATTGAAATAAAATATCACTGGAGTTTCAAATCCGTATTATAGATTTGAAACTTGAGTGATATTTTAGTTCAATTGTACATAGATAGCTGTTACTTTATATGAAAAAAATATTGATAATTTAGTTTCACTACATAACAGTTGATAAATGTACCTGTTGAAACTCGAACACAGTGACATTTTAGTTTAACCACAGACAGTGACTGGTGATAATTCATGCTGAAGTTATTGCATATCAATGGGTGATAAAGTAAAGAACATAACTGAAAGGTAATTACTCTGTTCATGTACTGAAAAGGTTGATGCGATATACACAAATACATGTATTTTGATAACAGAGACTGATACTCTCCTAGTTATACATGTTTATGCCACTGCAGATGCCTACCTTAGGCATACCACTATATTGAATTTAATTCAATTCAATATAGTGGCATGGCTGAGGTAGGTCATCCTTGTCGAACACTCTGACTCACTACTCCTTCCACACATCACTGAGAAACAAATAACAGTCGCCAGTTCTTGGTTGAAATGAAGTAGATTGTTGTATGTTTTGTGTTGAAATAGTATGTATGACTGGTACTGTGTTGCTTCTAAGATAATAAGGAACAAAATCTTGACCAATGCAAGCTTGTTATATTTTTCAAAATTGTGGTCAGGTTTGGAAAAGTTATGGAATTTGTGAAGTCGAAAGTCTTGGAAATTTTCTAAAAATCCTGGAAAAAGTCTGGAAAAGTCATGGATTTTTATCTGCATAGAGGTGTATGAACCATGTAAGGCTATGAGGAAGTTATATCACCGCTCAGGTGCAAAAAATGTACAAATTGCTATAAATTTGTAATTTTTACCAAACTTAGTCTGAAGTATTATTAATTTGAATGTTCAACCCCTCTATTTATTACATATCCAATTAAGTGGCATTTTACTGCAATTTGGCAAGTACATGTTCGGTGAAGGCTGGCTGGATTTTTTTCAATTAGTCAATGGACCTGATTGTTTAGTTGGTTGATGAACATTAAAAAAATGAAGATAACCTATTTATTTCTTTTGATTCCTTCACAGCAGATGAACAATGCCATGTGACAGACAGTGACAGGGATAAAGAAGCTTTATGTGATTCAGATTACATTCCCGGTGAGTACTTTTATTAGCTCACCTGACTGAAAGGTAGGGTGAGGTAAACCATCACTTTTTGTCTATCGTCCGGTGTCCGTCTGGTGTTAGGATGCATTTGAGTCTTTTTCTCCCAAACCACTGGTCACATTTTAATGAAATTTCACATGGGTAGTTGTTAGGTGGAGAGAATTAGTTTTGCTTCAAATTAAGGTTCTGCTCGTATTGAGGAGAGCGGTGGGACAAAAATGCTTCAATTTTAAAAAAAATCTCATGAACCAGCAGTAGCAGAGACTTGATACAGTTATGGTGTATGTGTGATGTTTGGGGCTATGGCTGCTTAACCCTCAACATTGTGCAGTGATATTATCAAAAAGGAATGTAGGTGAGTGCTGGGGTGTAAGCGTTCAAATCTTAATGGTCTGTTTTAGAAAAAAATAGCTCTTTTCTACTTAATTGTACAATCATTTGCTGAAGTTACAGTATCAATTATGTATGCCCTTTGAATGGTTAGTACTTTGGTTTCTTCTTGTGTGGTGGAAGCAACACCTCAATAAATTCAGTGAGTTATAGCAAAATTACCCAAAAGAGTTCCTGTCAGTTAAAATCTTCTAGCAAGGTCTATTGGATTTTGTGAGTCACAACCTCTGAGTGGATATATTTAACAAACTTGGTCTGAGTCGCACCTCCATTGCATGTGTCACACTCCAGGTTGAGTCACATCTCCCGAGTGGATATAGTTAACCAACTTTGTTTTGGTAACACCTTGCTGGAATGAGTCACAACTCCGGAATGGATATATTCAACAAACTTGCTTTTGGTCACATCTTACTGCATTGAGCCAAACTCCAAGGTGAAACACAACTCCTGAGTGGATATATTCAACAAACTTGGTTTTTGGATCACACCTTACTGGAATGAGACACATTCTTGGTTGAGTCACAATCTCTTGAGTTGATTTTATTAAAAAACTTGGTTTAGGTCACACTTTCAGGGCTGTAAAAATACACTCGCCCGCTAGTGCAAACTTTGGTCGGGCGAGTGATTTCTCTGTTGTACTCGTCCGACTGGGCGAGTGAGTTTCGTTTGGGAAAATCAATATTACGTCATTCCTCAACAAGGAGCTATTTTGACCCCCTGTTCAATAAAATATGTAAACCGCACACCCGTATTGAACTTTTTGTTGAAACTGCATGTGCTGCTGATAATAGGTGGAAACACGCTCGGTGCAAATCGTCCTGGTGGAAATTCAGTTAATGGAAACCCACCCAAATATTTCAACAAGTTGAAATATTAAAGACATCACACTTTTGGCCTGACTGTGACAGCCATACGCAACAAACAACCCTGTTGGTGGCATTTCTCTGAAACGGCATCAAGGGGAAACAATTTGTTTAACACGTGAGCTGTTGAGTTTTTTTTTGGAAATTCCAACTTACTGACTCTGTGTTGAGATGAAGGTACGTTTAATTTTGAATGTCACCAATAAAGAATTGAAGAGTTCCAGAGTAAATGTAGGCTTTCCAATACCCTGATCAAATTATTTGAATGTTTTCTTATCGATAGCACAAACATTTTTTTGATGGTGTGCATGTATCATTCAATACTATCATTGTAAACAGTGTGCCACAGACAGTGCCTGTTGAAATTTCGTACCCCGAAAACTGTTAATAACCATAAGGTAGAATCCCTTGATATTTTGGTGATATGACTCTGCCAGTAACAGGTGACCGCCCTCAGGCCCTGTGGGGCCTCTTGTTCTAATAACGTTTTTCTTCTCATTCAAAGTGTCTGCTAGGGGTGGGGTGTGGTGTTTTGAAACATACAGTATGATCTGTGCATCACTTTAAAGTTATTCACGCAAGTCCATGAGATTTCAAACGACATCGCAACAAAGTCGTGTAAATTTCTTTATTTGTGACATTAAACACCTTTTTAGGAATTTATAGCCTTCAAAAGGTAGCAGAATAGCAATGTTTTTGACTTTATAATATATTTTAGCAAATTTTAAACAATCGCTCTATAGATTTCAGGCAAATACGAGTGAGAAAACACAGTGAAAATTTGAGATTTTGAGGTGACAATGCGACACACGGTAACGATCACAGCACTTGCGCTTCCCAACCAGGGCGCAAGTAATAAAAGGTATCAGTGGAGTCTTGTTTCTTGGTTTAATTTGAAGGGTTTTAAAATAAATTAAGTTAGGCCACATCATTGAATAGAGTCCCCGTGGAGATTCTGGGAAGTGAAGCAGAGCTTGTTTACTGTGGTAAACAAGACCTATTTTACTGTTAGAATAGGACCCAGTAACCAATGCTTAGGGTAGAAGTCCTCTAAAATGGGCAGCATGGATATATAAATGATCGGCTAAACTTGAGGTTAAATCCGTGTTGCAGTTATGATTAGCCATCGTGAAGAAATATATGACCTTAAACACCAATAAATAAATAAATAAATCTTCGAATAGAATATCATCTTGTATGGGCTGGCGGAAGTGTGCAAAATATAAAAATTACTTTCAATTTTTAATTTTTTAATAGGTCATGGAATTTTTGCTGCAAAACCCTTTTCAAAAGGGTCCTTCCTATTGGAGTATGAAGGAAAAAGACCGGTGGGAAACGAAATTAAAGAAAAAGAATTGGAGTATGATAAAAAAACAACAACAAAGTACCCAAGATGTTACATATATCACTTCAAGTACAATCAGCAGAAAATGTGGTAATAATAATTTTATGTTGCATTCCCCAAAGTATCCCGGGAAGTAAAGTAGTGCTTGGTCTATAACACAGAGTTCAATTTGTTTTTCAAAAAGTGAATAGCAATTTTTGCTAGTAATTTTCATTTTGAATAGCAATCTGTAGAAAGTGAGTAGCAAAGATGGTAGATGCCAAAGGCATGAGTCATTTAGTCATTTAGGGGTCTTGGTTTCACCCCTCCCCCCCCCCAAAAGATTTTGAAATGTCCTATCAAATGGAGCCTTCTGGTGGCTTTTGGGGTGAACATTCACCTATTTTGGGGTCCCCAAAATCACATTTGTGTAACCCCTTACCCAAAGCCGACAATATAAAAATTATTTTAATTTGGATTTTTCAAAATTTTCCAAATGAGCCCGTTCCAATGAGAGGTCACATGATGTGGTTTGTTGACATTTTTTGGAAAATTTTGAATTTTTCAACAGCTAAATTTGTGAATTACGCAGATGGGTGTGGCCGATTCGTTAGGTAAAGGGTTAACAGCTTGTTTTGAATTTCGAACAGGTGCGAGGAATTGGGACAAATCGACATGGGGATGTGTTGAACTTTGAGCAAAACAACCTATGCTCGGTTACCCGGACAACCAGTGAACTGTTTGGTGAGATCAACAGTGCACCCACGGCATGTGCACCATCGGCGTGCAGTATGCCTTGGTGCATGGTGCTGCCGTGCCCCCAATGACCATGTAGGCAATCGGGGTTGAACGCCTTGCCCGGGGGCACAGCATGGGAGCACAAATCCCAGGCTTGCATTTTAGAATAGAGTCCAGGCTGATCAACAGGTCCCGGTGGTGGAGCTCAGTAACAGTCACCAGGCTGATTTTTAGACTTGGGCCAATTGTCCAGATATACTTGAATAGGCATATTTGCCAGGAAGACCAATTCACTTACTTGTTTTACGACTATCAGATAAACTTTTTAAAGACAGGTTTACATTTTGGCCACAGGGAAGATAAAAACTAAAGAACCAAATTCCTACCTTGTTCAGTTGAAAATCTAATTTATGAATAAAAACTCATTCGATTCAATCACATATTAATCTCATTACTGGCAGTCTTTCGATTTTGAGGCGTGCTATCGCTCTTGCACGCCATGGCGCCCACAATATTGACTTCTTGCGAGTCAACAGTGCGCCTCAGCTCTTCTAAGAGAGCGATCAAAATCTGGTAATTCATTACAGTTGAGAAATCGTTTCTGTGTGAACAGCCAATTATTTCTTATTAGGTAACAAGGAACGAATATTCGGCAGTGGGCTTTAGTGACAATGTGAATGTATTCAGCACAAATCCTATTACCTTCTACTGTTTGGAAAAACCTGGTGTTCTCTGAGAGGTCAGTGCTCCCTGGACCAATCATCATTCAGTATTCACCAATGGTGCAAATTTATTAGCTCCACATAAATTATAGCCACTGTGTGCGCTTTTTAGCTCCGCTGACAAAGTCAGCAGAGCTTATCTGATACTGATTTGTCCGTCGTCCGCCTGTCCATCCGTCCGTCCGTCCGTGTCACTCAAGTGGTGTAAGGGGCTATTTTGGTGGTCACACTGTAATGAAGGGACCATTTTTTGACAAGGGGCCATGGCCCCCTGTTCAGTTGCTCAAATGAGAGCAATGGGCCATATTTAGTTGTCCATCAGGTGCTTATATTATGGCCCTTTATTATTTAGTCCAATATTTTTGGACTTGGATATGGACAGTACCGTTAATGCATCGCCGGATTTCGAGTTGTCTCCCCTGGTGTGTTTTTCTCCCCGTCAAAAACGGCTGCCACTCCCGCATTTTATGACGTAGGAACGTGCGCGTGCTTTCGGGTTCATATTGTTTTCACAATTCAACGCAAGTCAAGACAGTTAAGACAACGCTGGATCCTTTGATGTAGCTGTTCAACAAAATGGAAAAGGTAAGTGAGAATCTCAACTATCACTTGGAATATTGTGTTAAAGTGTGTATAAAACTTAACTGAAAGCTGAAATATATTTTAAATGGGTTTATTTGGTGACTTTTACGAGCATTTCGAAAAATCGCCGCCATTTAACGTTATTTTTTATTCACTATCGGCCCTTTTTATGAATCGTCAATCAGAATCGATGATGGACCCACTTCAGCGTTCGAGGGGGTTGGTGAAATCTAGCTTTTTAAAGAATTAATTTAGGCCTGAATAATTACAGATAAATGACAAAGTGGATAAAATTGTAGGAGTCATGTTATAATATTTATTTTTCGTACGAAATGGGCACATGCCGCACAGGCGTCTGGCGCTTAGAAAACAAGTTGGATAATGAAAGATATGCCCAAAATCCAATATTTAAAATGATCATCAAACATTACCCTTACTATTATATAATAAAAATATATATAAAGGGTAATGTTTGATCGTCGTCTTAAATATTGGTATTTGGACATTATGTATCACTTTCGAAGCGCCAGATGCCTCTGAAATGGGCAAGTGAATAGGCCAAAACAAATCGAGAGAGCATGGTCCAAGTTTATTTGGTGATCTCCCTTGATCAGTTTTGTCACAAGGTGTCGTGTTGTGAGCCGACATTTTTATCACAGTGATAACCAAAAAATATTTTTCTGATTGATTTTGACCGTTTGGGAACGTGGACATACCATGAATATTGGGACAGTTATCACGGGGATCACAGTTATTGGATGCACTATGCACACGGTAAGAATAAATAAAAGAAGTGTGCGAAATGCAATTTAAAAATTTGTCAAAAAAATTAAAATGTGCGAAGATGCTTTTCAAATTTCACCGTGTTGTTGCGTCTGGGCCAATCACCCCATTCTCATTCACCTTGGGTCATTTAATGTGAAAATGTGGCGACGACTCGGTTCATATGGGATGCAGGACGTTTCATCCCCAAACCAGTTCGGCCCGAAACCAGTTCGTCCTGGACGATTCGTCCCACCAATTTCGCATCCGTGACATTTCGCCCCGGGGTCAAATCGAATACGGGACTTCTCGCCGAAAGTACATTTTGCCTGAAAAGACGGTGACGGGTCGTTTTGTTCCTTTTCCTTTTCGTCCCCCAGGCTGTTTCGTACCATTACCTTTTCGTACTGGGTCATTCCGTACCCTCTTAGGTACGAAACGACTCACCTAAATAAAAAGGAACGAAACGACTCACATAAAAAAGGGGGCCGAAAAGACTTAGTTTTAGAGGGAAGTAGCTAGCGGACCAAAATGACAGCTACAAATGAACGAAGTGATCCAAAGTAATTTTTTAAATAAAATGACAGGTGGGGGGAGGGGAGGAGGGTGGGGGGCAGTTGTCAGAGCTGTCAAGGTGGGTGGGGGTGGGAGGTAACCGATGTAGTAACACTGGAGCTCGCCGTTAATGGGGGTCCCGGTGGCACAGACATAATGGCTCATTTATTTAAGGGGGCAAGGTGGAGGCTGGGAGATTTTTGCCCGGAAAAATGATTCCGCCGCTCCAATTAGCCCCCCAAAAATATGAAATTGCCTGAAAAATTTTAACACACACATGCCTGTCATCATTTTATTATTCTTTATTATTTTATTATTTATTTATTAATTATTTATTTATTATAATTTTAATTTTTGAAAATTTTCCAAAAAATGTCAACAAAACAACATCATGTGACCCCTCATGGGCTCAACGAGCTCGTTCCAATGAGGGGTCACATGATGTTGTTTTGATGACATTTTTTGGAAAATTTTGAATTTTTCAACAGCTAAATTTGTGAATTACGTGGGCGGATGTGGCCGATTCGTTAGGTAAAGGGTTAGCTAGAAACTACTGCCTCCCAAAGTTCATAAGAGGCAACAACATTCATCAGGGTTGTTTAAAGCCCTTTGGGGTTCAAAACATTGCAAGCAATGCAAACTCTGTACATACAGCTTGGTATGAGGGGGGGGGGGGGGGGGGTTGCCAACAGCTTTTCTTTTGTTCGTTGCCATAGGGTGTCTGAGAGTTCAAACTGTTATCAGATCTCAAATATATCTGAGCCAAGAAAGCATGGTTTTATTCAAAACGTGATTTAGGAGGGCAGTTGTATTCTTAGTCCAGGTTGGGGTGGGGGGGGGGGGAGTTGTATGTTTACATTTTTTGAAACGCTAAACCTGCATCCTACCCGACCTGATGGAATGTTACAGGAAACAAGCAATTTTTTAAGCCTTTTTCTTTGCTTCGACACAGCATTTATCATTGTAAATTTGGAAATTTTGAATGCCTGTTTTGTACAGTATTGTCAGAAATAAGTTTTAGTATTATTTGTTTTTCTTTTGTTTTATGGCATGTTCTTTGTGCTTAGAAGAATTTTTTTTTATTTACTTTAGTTATTTTTTAATTTTTATTCCTTGTCTTAAGTTTCAAGATCTCTTACTTCATTTTAAAACCAGTTTTTCACTTTTCTTTTTTTTTTATTCAAAATGGAAGGAAGCTTTTCAGATGATATACCGTTAGGTTTCATTTGTTTGTCTGATGATTTTGAATTTTCTGAGCTGTCTTCTTTCTGTTCTGATAATCATTTTGATGTGTTGGATTTATGTATAAATGGCATTAATTTTTTAGTTTTCTTCAATATGATTGAGTTCTTTTCTGCCATTTTATTCTATTCACTAGAATCTTTTAATTATATTATTTACTTTTAAAGTTCATCCTGCTCAGGTAAGATATAGTAACTGCTTTACAATATTTTTAATGAATGAATGTTTAATGTGTCTGATAGAGCTGCAGGTAAACAGAAACCGAACCGAGGTTTAGATTCTTTATAAAAGACTGAAACCGATACCGTCAGCCTTCCATAATCGTGAGGTTTTTTAGCTCACCGAAGGAAGCCTAACTTATCACTTGCCGTCCGTCGTGAACTTTACAATATCGACTTCTTCTCATGAACTGCCTGACCAAATTCAACAAAATTTGCTGTGCATGTTCCCTATCATGTCAATTCAAGTTTGTTCAAATAAAGTTGCCATTACCACAGGGGGCATAACTCTGATAGCAAAAATGAATTTCTTTCCAAAATCAAAAAAAATCTTCTTCAGATCCACCAGGCAGAAGTCATTGATATTTGGTATACAACATCTCTAGGGGGGTCAGATTCAAGTTTGTTCAAATCGAGTCCCTGGGTTGATATTTAGGCTCCCTATGGGAGCCCGAATTTTAACTTGGTGCAATATGAGGATTGTTCTTTAAAAATCTTCTTCATATCCACCTGGCCGAATTCTTTCATATTTGGTATACAACATCACTAGGGGGGTCAGATTCAAGTATGTTCAAAGCAAGTCCCTGGGTTCATATTTGGGCTCCCTATGGGAGGCCCAATTTTAACTTCGTGCAATATGAGGATTATTCTTTGAAAATCTTCTTCAGATCACCAGGTAGAATTCTTTCATATTTGGTTTACACCATCTCTAGGGGGTTCAGATTCAGGTTTGTTCAAATCAAGTCCCTGGGTTGATATTTGGGCTCCCTATGGGAGCCCAAATTTTAACTTAGTGCAATATGAGGATTATTCTTTAAAAATCTTCTTCAGATCCACCAGGCAGAATTCTTTCATACGGTATTTGGTATACAACATCTCTATCAGACTATGGGGGTCAGATTCAAGTTTGTTCAAATCGAGTCCCTGGGTTGTTATTTAGGCTCCCTATGGGAGGCCAAATTTTAACTTAGTGCAATATGAGGGTGAAAAATGGGGTGGGGGCTAGGTGAGTAATTTTTTTCACACCCTGTACATAGATTTATAAGCTGTCTGTACATGTAGGCCAGTGTGGGGCTCCTAACTTTCTATTTTTCTGTGGCGTGAAATAGATGGGGTTGGGGGGGGGGGGGGGGGTAGGGTCTTTCTTTACTGCTAGGAGAAACACTTGAAGGCTGGTTTGGGTAAAACTGGGAAGGCCTGTTTGAATAAAATTGTGGGGGTCGGTTTGGGTCAGGTGGAAACCTTTGGGAGAAATGTTGGTTGTTGGAGTCAGTTGCGGCGCCAGAAATTCTTCCACAGGGGGCAAGTAGGAACACACTCTGCTTTGGTAGAGAGAGGGGGGGGGGGGGGGGGTTGTTAGCTCAGTTGGCATGGTGACAGAACATTTAAGGCCAGGCGATTTGGTGCTGTAGGTCACGGTTCGAGTATTGGGACATTTCGGCCTTAGGACGTTTCACCCTTGAGACGTTCCGTCCTCGGAACGTTTCGGCCCTAGACATTTCGACTTCAGAAAAATTCCAATTTTCAAGTTTGCCTGGGCCCAGGACGGTTCCCTGTGGTATTCCTGCTTGATATAGGCGATATATAGGACAAGGCTAATATATCATTTAATTACATTTTTTATACAATTTTTTTTATCTTGTCATTTCTTTTTTGGGGGGAGGGCGGTGTGGGGGCAATCTCCATTCCTGCCATAAAAGTGAAAACACTCAGCTTTGACCCGACCACAATGTTATCTCAAAAAATACCTCTGACCGAATGTGACCGAACTGGAAAAAACACTGTCCCACATGATTTTTGGCGCAACGCGAACTGGCCATTGTTTCACAGGAAATACAGATCAGGAACTTGACAGGGAGCATATTTAGGAATGGGAAAACAATTGTAAATAACCCGTTGAACATATTAGTCATCTACAGTTTTTGGTGGAGTATTGACGTGGGATCATTTTTACGAAACACCGAAATCGCCGGTTTTTGTGCATTCTCTCGGTTTGGTGTTTCGGTGGCATGACATACACCGACACTGCGGTGGTAACACCGACACCGTCCCAGCTCTATTGGGGGTAAAGCCGTGCAGAGGGGCAATGAAAGCGAGTAGTGTGATTGAACATACTGATGTGTTTTATGTCACCGTTGTCACAGAGTTAAAAAAGTTAAAAAAATTAAAAAGTGGAAAGAATGGGAAAACTCGGCACAACTTGTGACATCGGATTGATGAATCACAAACTGGTTGTTTTACACTCAGGCAGGGCTCGAAATGTACACCTGTCCACTTGTCACAGTCAGAAATTTGGTGGAGACAGGTAAAAATAAATCATACAGTTAAAACTAGAAGTCCTGTCACGAATAGTGCGCTTATCTAGGCTTAACTGCGTATTGAAATTGCGCGCAATTGCTATATCGAATGGCATCCAAAGCACGGCAGGTTCTCTTGGTTACTCATAGCAAACACATGCAATGTTTCTGCCAATGGACCTCCGGGTTACCCAGAGGTCCATTGGCTGAAACATTGTTTGTGCACAGGCCATATGTACAGAATTTGATAGCTTTACTTGGGCCATAACGCGTACATTAACGCGCATATCAACGTGCTATTTGTGTGCATTTCATGACAGGACTTCTAGTTTTAACTGTACCTGTCACATTATGATACCTAACAAATCAGCCAAAACCGCCTGCATAAAAAAATTAACTTGCTATTTTTTTTTTCTTTTTTCTCTGCCAAACCATAGTTTATGACCCCTCATTGGAACAAGCTCACTGAGCTAGTTCCAATGAGGGGTCATAAGCTATGGTTTGGAAGAAAAGTTTTTTGTGTTTTTTTTCGTCTGCAACTAGTGTTAGATAATTGGCTAATAATCAGTGAATGATTTGATTCTGGAATCAAAACATCAACATTAGGGATACCAGTAATATAAAAGTTTTGTTTATTGTTGAATGGTATAGCCCAATGTACATGTAGTATACACTTTAAAAACAACTTTTCACAGTACGGTACATGTATATATACATGCTCATAAATTCACACGAGTTTCCAATGTTCATGTGAAATTTTGAAGTGACCGGTCAAAAAAAAATCCACCTGTCATGTGTGACAGGTAGAAATTTTGAAACATTTCAAGGCCTGCACTTAGGGTACCGACGCGACATCGCGAAAGTGATGAATTACCGCCACTCTTCGCAACCAACGACAGTTACGACACAGGGCGATTAGGTGCATACGAGTACCAGTTGAGTTTTTGCCGATTCCCTCAGTTTCCCTTGACAAAATCACGACGCTGTCGATGCTTGTGAAAATCTTCATCGAGAATCCAATCAACGGAGTACCGATTCTGTTTCGCTTTAGCCGTGCTAGTGTCGATAGCGTTTTTTCATAACCTGTCGCCTCGGTCGCGACCACGCCTCAGCTGGACCGCGATTACATGGTCGCTTTTGTGATCACAGTACTGTATATTTTATATCATAGGTAATTATTAGATTTGCCTTCCCTCACGTATTGTAAGTTTAGTTTGAGCGTTTATTGAGTTTCACTCAATTTCACTGCCATTTAGTTATGATTCAGAACATAAGAATGACTTTTATTGAATTTTATTTGGCCTCATGCATATAAACTGGAAACCGAACCAATGTTTTATTTCACCTGAAAAACCAAAACCGTTCTTGAAATTTAAAAACCTTCAGCTCTAGTGTCTGACAACAAAATTACTGACAAACTATACAGTACTTCAATTGGTATGCTTATTCTATAAAACTAAATTGTCACATAAAATTTTTAAATAAAACAAAGTTAAACTGAATATCAATGAAACCCATCAGTACCACTGATATTCTTTTAAATTACACCAGACGACTACAACAGGTATTGCCACTTCCCCGGGGGAAACACGGGAACTAAACCGCGCTTGTCTACTGTGGTAAACCAGTTCTTCTTTACTGGTAAAATAGGACCCGGGTATTGCCACTATGTAAGACAGTATCTTAGAGTCAATTTAAATATAGTTAAACCTTAAAGTTATCCCCATTGGTACTGTATGCTATCACCCTTGTACTGATACTCAAAATTTGAGTTTGCTCTTCTTTTTCTTCTAGATCAAAATATCCATGGGTTGGAGCAGTCAATTACGTTCCGTCGGCTATATTAATTTTTTTGAGTTTCTTGATGTTTCGATTGCTCTAGGTTTCTTTTCTTTAAGTTCATTTGCTTCTTTTGATTTTTTCTCCAAAGACTGTGATATATACTTTTTTCATTTGCATGAGCTCCAGTTTTTTTTATTATTGCCACAACAGAATGAGTATTGACTGCTTAGTTGTAAACATAATTTAGGTAAGTGACATTGGCATGTTTACAAAATAAATTGAATATTGAATTGCCTTCAACAATTGACAGTTTTTTTTTTTTTATCTTTGAATCAGTTCAACTATTCAACACAATCAGTTCAAGTATACAGTACGCGACAAGCGGATTGTACCTCGATCGTTCAACGCCGCGTCGAGCGGAAAAGATTAAATCGATCCGGTGACAACCGGTGGCAATTTTTGAAACACATCAAATCCGTAATTACACTTCCGAAATCTCCGAAACCTCAAAGTATAACTGCCTTTCTTTCCGTCTGTAAATTTCTGAGCTAAAAGTCGGAGTGAAACGGCTGGTAGGCCTACCGGTTCATGTTATTTCTGCGTATCACAGGTGACTTTTGGTCCGCCCATCAATCTTCGTGGTTTAATATTATTTATGAGAAAAATTTATCCAAATTATAAAAGGAACTGAAGTGGTATAAATTGAAAACGGGTCTGCCATATTTACGATTGAAAAAACCTTCGGCAGTTGATACAAATGTCAAATTTATCACGACTCTGGTAATTTCCTCCTCGGGACATGCAATAATTGTATTCAAATCATACCATTCAGACACGATTATTCGGTAGCAATCAAATTATATAATCAGCCAGACATCGATAGTCTTTCTGTGAACAGTTAATCTATTTCCCTCGAAATCGTGGCGATGGCGCGGTGGACTTCATAGCCGCGACGCCACAGGCATCCGCCGGAATTTCGAGCGAAAACTCAAATTTTCGTCATGGCGTTGAGCGATCGCGGTACAATCCGCTTGTCGCGTACTGTAGGGCTGTCACAATTCCTTGATTATTCGACTATCGGTTGTTTGCGACAGAATGGATTAGCATTTGACAAAGTCAGCAAATCTGTACTTTTTTACTCTTTCTTCAAAATAATTCAGTTTGTCATGGCGCTCTGACACTCAAAAAATAAATATCAGTTGGTATTTATCTCAACTTCCTTTATTGCCGGATCAAAGTCTGGGACTGACCTCGTCAAGCATCGATATGCTTTCTCCATGTATATCAAAACCTAGCTTGTAAATCTCAGACATAGGCTTCTTAATTGGCACTTATCGATAACTTACGATCTTTTGTTTCAACTTTAACTGTTTTTTCGCAATCTTGAAAAGTTCAGCCAAGACTTAATTAGATAATACTGTAAAGACTAATGCTTGCTATGGTGTTCAACAAATAACAAGAAAGTTCCCCAAAACTTACACTGCATGTTGCAAACAGCAACTGGTATTACTCTATAAGGGGAAATCTTCAAATCTTCCCCTTGGGAACCTATGGAATTGAGGCAGCAGTGCTCATATACTAGAGTGAACAAGTTCTGCTTTACCTGGTAAAATAGGACCCAGTCACCAAGGCTTTGGTTGAAACTCCTCTAAAAGGGGCAACATGGGGTTTGAACGATTGACTAAGCTTCAATTTGTCTCCATGTTGTCATTGTTGTGTCTTGATTATGCAAAATTATGTGACATTAAACACCAAAAAATGAAGTGGAAATCTGGTGTGTGAACTTTCAAAGTAGGCGCCAAAGCTGGCCCATATTTTAAATAGTCATGTCTCTAGTGCTGAAACGGTTAACTCATTTTAGTAACCTGTTAACAGTCAGCTATAACTGGATAATATCCGGTTATTCATGGCCACTTTTCCCTTGACCATGGGATCAAACTGTTAGGCCAAGAAAAATTAATGGTTTGGTTCCGGTTTCCCGACCGACCCTATTTTGAAGCTGCGACCCTAAACTTTTTTTTCACTGTCCAAAAAAAAATTCCAACATGTTCCATTTCTCTGTCCACAAACAGCACGTTTGTTTCCAAGCGACAAGACATTGATAGTCAATTGGCTTCGTCTGTCGGAACATTTAATTAAACACGCTGAATACACCTCAATAATGGCGTGTGCTGCCAATCCTAGTACGATATTTGCTATTATTTTAGAGAAATGTGAGCATTTCCCCAAACGTCGCAGGGTAATAAAAAAACATCAGTAACACCGCGACATTCGTGGATATTTTCACAAGCCTACACACATGTGGTTACAACGAATTAAAAGTGTCGTGTAGCAGTGACACACTCACAGACGTGAACCTGTCGTCATCAGAACTATATGAGATTGAACCGTCAGTACAGGTCGGATCTGTTGTGGCCCGTTTCAGGGAAATAAAATCTATATACTTTGTGTGTGTGAATTCGGACAAAGCTACCACAAGTGCACCAGCCGAGCCCGAGACTGACAGTAATGCTGGTACAAGTGGTGTAGGCAACGCATTTGCCGTACTCATGGGTCAATCCAGAAAAAGGGCCTTCCCAAAAGAAAAGGCTACAAGTTCTGGTATGAAAACCGGACTTCATAGGAAAGATCAATTATATAATGACCTAATTTCCATGATGCGGGAGGACGAACTTGACTTTCCAATATCGGAAGCAAACACTGAAGGGGCATACATCGCTCAAGTTGTTTGCAATGCATTATGGTATACCACTAATCAGCACATGACATTTAAGGATGCCTCTTTACATCAAAAAGATGTTAGTGAAATACCAGCCAAGTTTAGTACATTTTGTGGCTATAATGAAACTAAGAGAAAAAAACAAAAACAACAACCCATGAGTTCCAGTGAACTAAACAGCCATGGACAAGCCCTGTACAGTGTTTGCATGAAACCTGTCATGCAAGTAAATGAAAAGTGGCAAGCATTTCATGATCATGTAAAAAATTTGGCCGATTGTTTCCTTGCATTTAGCAAACACCTGGATGAAAAATCTCAAATGTCTGCAAAAAATCGAAGTCGCAAGGCTCCTGCTAGAACAGTCGCAAATAATATGACAGTAGAACACAGAACTGCTGTAACATTTGGCGTCCGAGAAAAGTATCGAATTTTGGACGACATAATATCAACTAAGTCGCCTGGTGAAGCACTGTTTTTCGACGAGTCAAAACATATCAACACCCCCTTTGAGTCTAATGTACAACGTTTTAGATTTTTATCGGAACTTCAATTATCGTGCCCAGTTGATTTGTTCAAATACTCCCCGGGTGGCTCCGTAGTCACATCTGTGTGCATTGTGAGGGTAGACATGGGCAGGTCTGAGGACGATAAATTAACACAGCCACTACGAATGCTCCCCGCTTTACAAACACAGTTTCCAGAATTCCATTCTCGAACTCAACGTAATTTTTTCAAAAGTCACATCAGTAATGTTGCAAATATTCCCCCCAGCACAGTTGACCTTATTTACAAGGAACTAACCATGGATTCTACGATGAGTCACCATCCTGACACTCAACAGAGACTTCGTGCAATTTTTATGGGAGAAGAAGGGCTACTTACTGATTTACGAAAACTTAATACCGGGCGACCAACGGGAACGTTTGATGTTTTCTTCGAAGAACTAAGAAAGATTATTGAAGAAGTCACCGCCGCCGACGAGAGACGTCACGGTGAAGCTCACCTCTCACAGTGGATATCCCTCCCAGAGCTAATAAAGCAGGCAAAAGAGAAATGCCCACCGGACACACCTATACCATCTAAAACATTGGTGCGATTACAATTCACGCAACCAATCCATACACAAGAGCTGCTCTAAGATTTACGTCCAAACTCGACGTCCAGTACAAGATTCAACGTCGTCAACTTCGGGCTTCCCACCCCGACGATCACTACTGCGCTGCACAATTCAAATACATGAAAGCCATGGCAGTAGAACTTGGAGAAAAATGCTCAATGTATTCGTGCGACGACAAAGCCAAGGTGCCAATAGGCAGTCCAAATGTTGCTGTTTCAACGGGGGTACGTGGCAAGAAGACACTTGCTCCAGTGGGATCAACCCTAGCAGCATGTGATCACGATATGACAAACTGTAGCCTGACACCATCTGTCTATTTAAAAATTAATATTCCCAAAACTGTCGAGGAATCATTTGTGAGAGGGCAAGTTACAACAGTTATAAATGACTCTGTATTTGAACAGTCAAGTCCTTTCAGGCATGCATGTGCCATAGCGAAAATTCACACCGGATCAAAAATCCTCCTCAAATTTTCGGATGGTGGCACTGATCAAAGAAATAATTTGGAGTCGGTGAAATGTGCAACAATTTGTTTATTCAAGGAACTTGACTTGGATATGATTATTCTGGCTAGGTGTGCACCAGGGCATAGCTGGTGTAATCCCGTTGAACGTGTCATGTCCATCCTCAACTGGGGACTGCAAAATTGTGCTTTTAGTAGACGTGCTGCAGATGATCCGGAACTAGAGAAAGTGTTGAAATCATGTAGTAGTATGGCCGATATCCGCAATGCTGCAACAAAAAAGCCATCTCTTCGAGATGAATGGCCTAAGTTGATTGAACCCGTGAAGTCTCTTGTGGAGGAAAGGTTTTCCCGACTACACCTAAAAAATGAACCCATTTCTGTCCTTGAACCAGTTTCAAATACAGACATTGATAAAATGAAAACCCACCTGAACACAATGTTTCCCGACATGAATGTTAATCAAATTACTAAAGCACAAATGGAGAAAGATAAAACGTACACGTCTTGGATGCAAAAGCACTGCGGGAGAACGCAAGTATACATTTGCGATTCGGAAATGTCATGATCTCGATTGTTGTACACCCCCGCCAATGACCATGCTGAACTTCAGTGGTTACCTGATCCGACACTGGATGACACTGGGTGTCACTACAAGCCATACGCTGATGTTAAGGGTGTGGAAACTACTGACGAAGACAGACCAACATTTGTTCCCAAGCCAGCCAAAAGTGTCTCTGCTAGTGGAAACAAACCAAACACAAAAGGGGTTAAAGTGACCAAGAAAACATCATCTCATAATCTCAAGGGACAAGACCTAAATTATCGTGACGTGTATGGGGAAGATGACAATATACCAATGACGGCACAGACTGCTAGAACCACCGTGGCGTGTGTGGAATGCTGCAAGCCGCGGGTTATATACTCGAAAAGTGCTTTGTCGGAAAGACAGAAAGTTGATCTAATATGTCTTCTTTCAGAGCATGACTATACATGCAGTTCCCCCATATGCCCACCCGACCATCCATTGAAAAAGAAAGTTACAACTAGATTTGCTATCTCGTGCGAAGCTCCAGTTGAAATACCATATTACGGAGCTAAACTTGGCCGTGTTGATCTCTGTTGCTACTGCATTGCACCCGATGCCTGTCAACCGACTGATTTAAAGGCAAAATTCAAAACAGTTCTGCCCATATGTCAAAACTGCATAGAGAATGGCAATGTGGCCATTTCTCAACGCCCATTCCAATCTACCAAATAATAAGTCCTTGTTCAGACGCTGGTGCAGTTTACGACATTCGTGCATCTTAGCTAACATATTTGATTCCATAATTGGCCAAAGCATCGCGTATATGGAACCAAAAGAAGAAGGAATTGTTAGTTTCGTCACCCCCCTCTCTCTCTCTCTCTCTCTTTCTCAAAGAGAGAGAGAGGGGAGAAGGGGGGAGAGAGAGCAGTGGGGTACACCAACATTGATTTTGAAGACCTCCGAGTGTCTGCTAGTGGAAGCAAGTTCAGCACAACTCTCTCTCTCCCCCCCCCCCCCACCCTCAGGGGAGAGAGAGAGAGTCGTGTTAACAGGTGTTTTCCACTCTTCGCTGAAGTTGGTTTCATATATGCAGCAGTTTGGTCAAGTAAAGAATTAAATATGTATGCATTCATGTCGAAGATTCTGGAGATAATAGTTCCCATGGGTGGCCCGTGCCCACATATCTATTTTGACTAGGCATCTTTCTCACTTGAGATTTTCCGTTTTTGACTTTTATTAATAATAATAGTATTCAGTTATTCTACTCGGGGTTCAGAGTACTTTGAAAACAATTAGGCCTGAATATCATACTCTGTGTATTTTGAGTACATTCAGTACAATATACAGGCCTACTCGTTTTCCAGTTTGTTTCATACTAAATCGTAAAATATGACGAAGTTTGATTTGTGCAAATTGTGAGATGTCATGGCAGAGACATTCAAAATGAATACTTAATTTTATAATTTATATGTTCTCGAAGATCCCAGAGAAATATTTCATTTTATAGCCACAGAGAGTGGTCAAAATCGTTTCAGAATTGACTTAATAGTTTTCTGTCCTACAGGATGCATGCTAAATGGTTTTCCAGTTGACCACGTAACATATAAAGAAGTGCAAACCAAAATAAATTGCATGCCCACAGTCCACTGGTATATCGAGGCCTGAGAAGAGCAAGGACCCAACTGTCGTGCTTTATTAAAGCACGGTAGTTGGATCCTTGTCCCTCTTGGACACCAATATCATGTTTCCAATTTTTTTGCATCGACAACATTTAGTTCTGACATTTATATTTATGTTTCAAAAACTCTCTTCAGGCCTTCCCAGGGACTAATGGCACTCACTTAACTGAACACTTGTTCGTGTACACATTTGGTTGTCCAGTGGTTTTCCCACAACTTCATTGGCATGTACTCTTGAATCATGTTGATCAAAGGTCCTGTATATTGCAGCCAGTCGAGTTGCCCGGTGAGAAATACACATCACACAACCTTTTCGGTTTTAACTGGAACTCCATTTGTGTTTGTTAATTGTCAAGGTGTAAACACAACATTGAACTGACTTAAAACCAGGCATATTGGTGTGATATTGACTCGGATATGGCCTTCCATTCAATTGACTGCATGATTTGGCATCCTTGCTTGATTGATACGCAATAAAGAACTGATGTTTCGTACTTTAATTTTTTCCGACATTGATGTTCAATTAAATACAGCTGATCCGGGTGGGGACTCTCTCTCTCTCTCTCTCTATATATATATATATATATATATATATATAGAGAGAGAGAGAGAGAGAGAGAGAGAGAGAGAGAGAGAGAGAGAGAGAGAGAGAGAGCGTCTGGAAGGGGGGGGGGGGGTAGACATATATCATAGATATATGTGCCCAAACACCAGAAAGGGAATGCCCCCGGTCTTGGGCCATTCCCTTTCTGGTGTTTGGGCACATATATCTATGATATATGTCTACCCCCCCCCCCCTTCCAGACACACACACATACACACTCTCTCTCTCCCCCCCCCTCTCTCTCTCTCTCCATCTAGCCGGGAAGCGGTGTGCAAAAACGCACATAGACCTCTTGGACTCGACCCCTCACAGTACCATTTTCAATACTTCCAAAGTGTTTGGAAGGGACAGAAGGGTGCGTCTGGCAGAAGAGATTTATAGAAGCAGAACGATCCAACTACACAGCAACAACTATTCAATTTATTTGAGTAGTTTCATCCGGACGTCACGGCCATGCCTTTCACCGTCGCTAGAAATTTAGAAACCATGCGGACATTTGCAAACCCCCAGATTCTGATGCAGCGCGCAGCATGACTTATATGGAGCAGTGTGAACAAGTCTTATTCTGATGATTTCTCTTCACAGTTAACTCCCTTGCTGCATTCACTCTATTCCATGCCGTGAAACATGTAGCAGTCTCAAGACCACCACCTCTCGGAGTGGGTTGTAATGCCAGTATGATGTGGTACGTGCCTTTCGTTTCGTGTTTCCCTGGTAGTTTTCGCGCTTTCATAATTAAGCGACATAAATTATGTTTGTGAAGATTGTGAATTTTAGAAATTCTGTCTCATTTGTAAATGGTACAGAATTTCCAAAATCCACAGTCCACACGTGATCAGGTTATTGATCAAACGTGCGTTACAAATAAACATTGAGCTTTTAAAGTTTTATAAAGGAGCACATAGACTGGGCGTTACATGATGTGACGCTATTGCTACATCTACCTATCGGGTCACCGTGCTCTCTATGGTTTGGACATAACACTATACCATACGACATACAAAAAAAAAAAAAAAAAAAAAAAAAAAAATCCCGACCGACCAACCCTATTTTTTTTTGGCATGTAACCGGAACAAAACCATTAATTTTTCTTGGCCTTATAGAAACTATTCCGTAGTGTGTGCGTACATACTACAGAATAGTTTCTATAAATATTTTATACTAACGGAATATACCAATAGGATACGATCATTAACTATGCCTATATCATCAAAAAAATTATCTGAAAAAATATATAAATAAAGCACTGCAGATGCGAAGTGAGTTCCGACACATTTTTTGCCACTGGGATGCCAATCGCTATGGATATTACGGATAACTGGTTGTAATATTTTGTAATCGGTTTGGTCAGTAATTGGTTTTGAACCGGTTATTTGGTTAACCGTTTCAGCACTACATGTATCTTAAAGTGTTTTATGGGCTTCAGTCATTGAGTCAATGTCATGAGTGCATTAAACAATGCAGCAAAGTTTATAACAGTTCTGATATTTTAGAAGTGTAAGAATATTTTATAACATACATGCATTCATCAATATAGAACGGCAATACCAAAATCGAAGGGGTTTGAATTTTCAACAAAACAGATCGAGAATGTCTTCATGGAACCACCTTGGGCATGTGACTCATTATTGATCGTGCTCAGTTTAGAGCGTAGCTAGAAAAGGAGTTTTAAAGCAAGGTATAAGAAGTTCAGATTCCAAATAAGTGGCATTCAATAACTTTGGGTGTTTGGTTGAAAAAGTTTTCTTATTTGTTATCTCTTCCCTGTATACCTTGCTTGCGGTCTGAGGCAGGTCTCATTTTCGAGCTGGGGTTTCTTTCAAGTACAACCCCTCATTATAATAACAAACCAAGGCAGGCACCATTGCACACACTACAATGATGCATGCTCGAATGGTTAGAATGAAGTCATATAACTTCAGATCAAATAATATTATTTTTCAATTTAAGAAAATTATTTTGATCATAATATATTCGTACAAAAGAAGTTTTTCACCTTGCAAACATACATATAGCTACATATTTTCAAGACAGAAGTTGGCAATTGTCTGAAATTCATTCATTTGCATACATTCTGTTGCCATATTGAAAGTATTTTGAGGCGACAAAGCGCACATCACACATGAGTTATTACATTTGTGGATATTCGAAAATGAGTGAAAAAGTTAACATTGAAGAGGATGTGTCTTTCCCAAAAAAAACTATTAATTGTGATTATGACCAGAAAAAAATAATTTAGCACACAGTATACCAGAATTTCTGAATTTCTTGTACCTGGTACAATGCCAGACAAATGCAGCCCTCTCAATTCGCTACAGCAGTCAGCATTGCCGAAGTAATTTACTGAAGAAAACTGGCCCCACATCAAAAGATACCGCAGCTCAAAACTCTGAATTAAGAGGGCTGCAAATGGAGTTTATAGTATGTCTGTCAAATGGAGTTAAGAGCTGGTCACCAGTCAATTTTGAGGAGAGCTATAACTCTCCCTCGCCACAGCTCTTGCAAATCAGAAAGTTGGGGAATGATTCTTCACTCTCCCTATTTGATTCCTTTATCATTCAAACATACGACAGAGCTTGCCAGACAAAGGAGGCCGCTCACCTGAACTACAAGTCTGGAGAGTCTGATACTGCTCTCCTTCGTTTTCCAAAATCGAAAGACTGCTAGCGCCAGTTATTTGGAAATGACATTTTGGGCAATTAGTCAAGTAGGAGATTAAAAAGTTGTGACAGCCCTATTTAAGTATGTCCAGAACAATGTGGGGGATGGGAACCTTCAATTCAATCTTTTTGTATTTTCAAACACCAGTATTGCTAATTTTGCATTTGAAAATCTGGAATAAATTAACTCAAATTTGAACTGTTGTAACTTGTGTTTCAATTTTCTGAAAACAATGAAAGGTTGCCCATCTTATACCATAATGTTGCTGAATATTTTCAACTCGGTTAAGGGTATGAAAATTTAACCAACATTCAAATTTTCATACTGGGAACAGGTCTGAGAAATCAAAAAGATTTTCCAAAATGTTCATGGGAACCTATTTTCTCAATAAGTCTTGGTCATATTATGTAGACCTGTGATTGTTTTACAGTGATCTCGGGCAACACAGGTTTACTTGTTATTGCATGTTATTTGTTGAAATTAATGTACCCTTAAAATTTGAAATCTTTCAATATGATAGTTTATTGTTATTGAAAAATTTGATGCTTTGGTAATTTATTGTTTTACAAGTCATTTTTATTTTGAACATATAATGTTCATCAACATTTCTATAATGTTAGTGCACAGTCCATGTCCTAAGACTAGGGCTGCAGGACAGGGCTTGATTTAACTGTCGACTGCTAATCAATTTTCACTGGTGAATAGTAAAGTGTTAGTAAAAAATTTCAGATTAAATTGAGAGCCCTACTGCAGGATATTTCAACATACCGGTTATGCTGGTATTGAAATCTTCACCTGTTTAATATTGTTCGTTCTATGTGAATACTGGTATATCGTGTGTATCAATATTCATTTTCAATACGATATAACACAATCTTGCCTCCTTTTTGTTTTTAAAAAAACCTATTTAGTTATAATGAGCTGATTGTAGGAACAGGAAGTATTTTTTTCACTTCTCTGACAATGAGATATAACGTTACTGTTAAAGTGCGACTGTAAGCTGAAACAAATTGTCCTGTCATCTGCTGAGATATAACGCAGGGCTTATATTTTGACGAGAATCCAGAATCAGATTCTCATAATGAGTCTCGCAAAATAAATTTCAAACAATGCAATAGGACTGTTGGATTCGCACAAAACAATGAAATTTAAGGCCTGTAACATTACTGGTGAAGTGCGATTGTAAGCTGAAACAAATTGTCCTGTCATCTGCCACATTAAATATCAATGGGTGAGCTGGTGATTCCGACTTGGTTGTAATTCCTAAACTAACGTTAAAAACATCATGAACATTAGTTTCTAAAAAGAAATTACAATTGAGGAAGCAAATAGAAATGTGAGGTCATATGCAAGGAGCTGGAGAGTGGAGACAGGTTGATAGACTGTGTGACAGACATGGTTGTGTCATAACAATCACTGAATCAACTGTTGGGCCTTTATTTTCAATTTATATGTTGGTTATCAGTGTTCAATTTCTGGTTTTTACGTGAATACTCTAGTGACTCAAATAAACATACCCATACTATTATTAATTTTCTGTCCATTTTCCACCCCACATGACTCTTATTTGAACCCCTATATTTATTTTTTTTCACCATGTTGCACTATCAGCCGATCATAGAAATGCACTATTTGGACTACAGTTTTAAAATTTTGGATTAACCGAAAAACATGAAGTTATTTGAGAATTTTTAGAAAATTTATCTTGAAGGTGGCACAATGAAATGTTTTAAACCCTGAGGCCTCAAATTTATTTTACTGTAACTCATTACAGTTATAACTAAATAAATAAATAAATAACAGTGTTTATACGTCATTATTGGCTGCCTATAAGGCAGCCAACAATGATGTAAAAAGAATGTTAAGATCAAATTTGCCTCCCAGTTTGAGTTTGAAATCAGTTTGAAATCAGGGTATTCACTGTGTTTCCATAAAAAATTTCACCCCATACTTTTATTCAAACCAATACTTTTATTAAATATACGACAGTTTTCCACCCCATACTTTTATTCCGACCCCTTCTATTATTCAAGTCACGAGAGTAAACGATATTAAAAAATGGTGATTATGTCTCAGGAAATTTTGTTGGCGCAAACTGTGATTTGCATCAGCTTTGTTGGTAAAGCATGTGCGAATTTCAGCAGCTGAAGCTCCTCTTTCTACAATCGTGTTTGAATTTGCTCATTTCATGACATTTCGTTGGTTTTACCTGTAACAGAATTGATAAGCTGTTCCAAGTGGTGCTAAATTTCTATGTAAACATAATTTGTACATGTGTATAATGCAGAATTCATGTGTTTCAGATGTTCCGTTGGGTAAAGGGTCTGGCACTGGCAGGAGGGCCACAAGATGTTCTGTGGCCAGGAGAATGCGTTGGGACAGATCATACAAAAAATTGTGAAGTATATGTAAAGAGTGACCATGCAGTGGAAGTACATCAGACCTTGACAATTCAGGATTTTGGTTAACCTGTCAGTAGGTTACGTGTTTTGAGTTCATTAACCTTTTTTAAGGGTTACGCAATTTTTTATTGTTAACCTGTTGGTTAACCAAGATTTTCTGACACTATCATAATGGTGATTCACTGTTAAAATATACTAAACCATAGAATGTACTGTACACGGTATATTGTAAGATGTGGTATGATGTACTACATTAAAATCAGCATTATTACAATGGAACCTAGACTATTGGGGTTAATTTATTATCATTCAACTGGTACATAACGACTGTTTACTGTTACCTTAATTATAGGAGTCAAAATTCAGTAAAGACGTATTTTCTTCATTGAAAACTTTTGAAGCATTCCAGAGTCTGGCATGCTTCAACAGTTTTCAATGAAAAAGGCCAGAGGATACTGGCTCTCCATTCTTTGTAACGGCCGCAGGAAATGAATTGGGGACGAAACGTCCCGCCAAGTAGGGGACGAATCGTCACAACACATGCGTGTTTCGTCTGAGGTGGAAGTCATTAGTTTTCCTCAGATAAACTTCGCCACGTTTTTAAAATAATAAAGTTCACAAAAAAAAAAATTTGATATGATTTTATTTTTAGCGAGACTAATATTTTTCAAAGAGAAAGCAGACTGTTAGAAATACCATATAACCTTTTTTTCAACTTTTGAACCCCGTCCTCGGAATTAGCGACGGCATTTGGCAATGCCGCCGCAAATGTTGCTGCTGTGGGGCATGACTGCAGCATTTTTTTGCCGTCACAAAATTAATGTCAGCCATAATATTTTTTTACTTGTTACAATCACCTGAAGTCCGTCAGAACTGATTATCCAACCCCACATAACATATGTTTTATAGGTGTAACTGGTATATAAAATCAATATTTGTGGAGATATCTAATATTAATTAATTTGAAAGTAAGTTTGTACAATATGTATGTGGTGGAAAAAACTCAGTTGTTTTTCGTTTGTTTGTGTTTTTCGAAAGAACCCCCTTGTTGACTGTGATGCACGTTAAAAATAACCCAGAAATTATTGGATAATTCTCTTTTGACGTCACACCTTACATAAATACAACCAATCAAATTCTTCGTTCCATGAAAGTTTGGAAAATTGGTGTACTGGGACAATGCGGCAGTTCTATTGGTCACTGATGTAATCCCAACGGAGCACGTGGTCATGTTCTATTTTGTGGCATAATATTATGTAAACTGTACAATCACTAACAAAATGAACTGGAAAACAATCAATCGGGTCAAAAAAAATAAATAAATAAATAAACGCATCGAGCATACAAAACAAGGGTGAGTTGGAAAAAAATTCTTGTTGTGTTTATCGGGTACGAGTCGACTCACCCCGGGTTGATGCGCAATGCAAATATGTCTGTCTCTAACAGTTACTGTCAAAACCATTCGACCAGTGTTATACAGTTGACCTACCCAAGCAAAGTTCTCGAAATTCAGAGCCCCGGATATCCACTAATCGGACTAATTCACCGCAGATTCACAATTCTCAGTCTCACAAACTTATCTGAATACAGTACCGCGAATGTTCGGAGTTTGGTAATTTAAAAAAAAATGGTTAACCGATTTATGATTTTGATTAACTGGACGTCCGTTCGTGGGTTTTTATGTTTGCGTAACCTCCAGGCGAACGGTACGACCATTCGCCTCAATTGTCGAGGCCTGGTACATAGTAAACATGGTTTACATGTCAGCATATTTTTTGTATGCTTTTCCTTCATAATGATTTGTATTGAATTTGAAAGACTTATCCCTCAGACTGCCACCGACAAGTTTGAAATCCTGTCAGCCATTTTTTGCCAAATATCACTATCTTTGATTCAACATCATCGTCTTATCTTATAAAACATTACCATATCTTCATTGAATGTCTTTTCAAAGATAAACAAGAAAGAACTTGGAAGATTTACAATGAAGACCTGGGGATAGAGAATGGTGGGAAATTAACATGAAGCAAAGGGAGTAGGAGGGCTGTCAGTGGAGTACATAAAAGGTACAATACAGGGCAGGAGAATCAGGGATCACTGAACCCTGCACCCCCTCGTGGCGGCAGGATTCAATCGTCACCGACTCCACCATCAATTCAACAAAGACACTCCAATTGAATTATAAACCATTGTATAGAAGAGGATACCACTCAGGTTGTCTATTATGAGGGATGATGAGTTAAAGATGTATGTTATGAGGACAAGTAGGGCTGCCGCGATTCTGAAAGTGCAAGATCGATAATCGGCCATGAAAAATCGACGAGTCATCGATAATCGTGACTTAAATTGCATGCTTCTGATTTGTGGATGTATCTGGTCGATGATAGAGATATTCCAGTGCAAGCGCCCAACCTGGAACTATTAGATAAGCTTTTTGACTTTCAGGTTGAAATACGTTACCGGTACACAATGACACACCAGTGCCTTGTCACCAGTCACATCGTCGTCGTTGGAGGAAGGGATTAGTAACACACGAGCGCTTGGAATTTAATAAATTTTGAAAGGGCAAGGCCAGGATATGTATATTTTTAATCACAGTACAAGCCTTCTGGCCCGGGAGGCTTATCACTGTGAATGAAGATACATGTAATGATGTCTGATATTTCCAACAACCTGTCTGCACTTGATATGTGTATAAGGGGGACTGGAAGATTGACAGAGTTGGCTGTAGTAGGAAGTTGCATGAAACAATCTACGAGGGCATTTGGCTCTCGTGAAGCCATCCGGCAGATTGATTTTTAGCTCTTGCAGATTTTTTTTAAAAAAAAGCCAGGCCTGGGTTATGGGAGGGAAGAGAATTTTTGTCCCCAAATTCACATTTTCCAAATGGAGAAGCTAATTTGAACCAAATTTTACGTGAGGGGATAAGTGCTTGATTGATGGCAAAAATTTGTTTTCTAGTTGTCTCTGTGCCCTCGCAATTAAACAGCACAGGAAAGGACTAGTTTATGGGGATAATTATGTGACAATATCACTTTTTTTTTTGTAGACTGTCTGTAAGAATGGAAGACACATGTCCTTTTGAAGTTGAGAACATGACAGTGCAGGCAGAAAAAGGAAAAGGTAATGTACTACTAGTAAATGACAAGGCTTAAAATTTGATGTGAATCCGCAAATCGATTTGTGTGCTGATTTGCGTGTTGTGCCACCATGCGAATCCATGTTGATTGCTGTCAGCGTCTCTGACAACTTGTCCAACAATCTAATCATTTTTCTGCCGACAGAAAATAAATCTCTTTCAGGGAGAATTTTGGTTAACTGGTGCTGTAGTTCATGCTAATGCTAATAGACACAAACCTCGTTTAAATTGAGTCAACAAATAAACAGCCGAAATCGATAATAGCCACAATGGGCAACCATACCAAAAAGAATGACGTGTAAATCGAGGGAGATCATTTAAAACAATGATATCTATGAAAAAAGTAATGGAATCTCATCAAAGGTTTCAAAACCATTCACTAGCTCATAAAAAAACCTTGCAATGAAAAATATAATTCCACTTCCACCCCTCTTCTTCTCCAATCTTTTTTCATCGAAATCTTTTGACTTGTGAGTTTTAGTCATAGAACACATCTTATTTTGTACAAAAATTACGAAATTGCAAACACTGAAATTACATCATGTGCAAGTGGCAGAATAATTACGCCAAAGAAACACAAAGATCTCAAATTTTTAGACTCAACAGTATCCCTGATCAGCCTTTGTGGATTATAGTGCTTGTTCTTGCATTGTAAATGGCCAGGTTTTTCTTGAGAAAAATTATCTTGCAAGGTTGGCGAGTCGCTCCAGGTGGACACCCAATAGGCCTTTCGTTATTGATTTGGGTACGAGTCTGATAAACTAGTTGGGAGCTGAAAGCCCATATTTTGGACTCCCTGCAAAGTTTTGAAAGCTCATACTCATGGTTTGCACTGAAATGAAACATTCAATTACAAATTTGGCCTAAATTGTGTTTCTGTGTGTAGATATTGCATATTGACAGCTTATTGTCATTTTCTGATTACTGTGATGGGTATGGATGAAAATGGAGTACTGGAGAAATTCTACAAAATAAGTATGGATTTTTTTGTTGACAAGTCAAGAAACCCTGGTATCTGCATGCTGTGTGTTTGCCATCAAAATCATTGAATTTTGCTTGGAAAAAAATCATGAATAAAATTGCCAGAACCCAATGTGATAAAAGCAGCTTTTCATAACAGCTTTCATCATTAACACAAATATAACATTCGGTGATATAATTTATTGTTTATTCTCAGATAAAAATAGTGGAATTAAATATACTGTTCGTTAACTGGTAGGGTGCTGGGAGCCACTATCAGGGCTTTGAAGAAAATTGAGGATACTATGCTAAAGAACTCACATTATTTGCTTCTACCTCTTATTCAGTTGGAAGCAAATGATATTCTGTTTGTATAAATTTACTTTATAATGGCAGTCTTCAATAATTTGGAATAAAGTAAAAATTTTTGAATAAATTTCTGATATCCAAAAGTAATCTAGCACCCAACCAGTTAAATAATAATGCGATTTTCATTCAGTGTATTTGAAAATCAGTAAGTGTTTTTCCAATTCATTGAATTTCATTCCCTCATATACTTGTTCAGTCAGCATGTATATATTTATACCTCTTTGTAGCTGTCCTGAAAACGAAGAAAAAGATGATGTTGCTGGAGGCATTTGAGAGTGACATGGCTTGGGTGTTGGGTGAACTTGAAGCAAAACCATCCATGGTTCAAGGTTAGTTTGTGTTCGGAAATTTTACGTACAAGTATGAATCGTTAAGACAGCTGAAATCATTAACCCTCAAGCCCCCATATAGCCCCAAACCACCACTATTATATTGCTATTACATGATGCAGGTACTCCCAACTGTAATCCTTCTTGATAACTTCATGCATGGGCTAAATTTGTCCCATCAGTGGTTCTACATGTCACCCTTGACTGCCTGATAGGCAGCCAACAGTGATGTAGAACCACTGCCAATTAATCAACAACTGTGTAAGCATATTGGGTAATAACTACTTTAAAATTTAATCTGAGGACTTGAGGGTTAGTGTTCTTCAAGTTGTGATGTGCGTTTGATTTCATTTCATGGAAATTCACTTCTGAAAGTTTCTGATTAAAGATGGCTCAAATACTGCATCATGTCCTGTCATTTTGAAATGCAATCGGTGGCGGATATTGCTTGAAGGAGATTTTCCTATTGCAGTGTAACCCTTTACCTAACAAATCTGCCACATCCGCCTGCGTAATTCACAAATTAAGCTGTTGAAAAATTAAAACTTTTCCAAGAAATATCAACAAAACCATATCATGTGACCCCTTATTGGAACGAGCTCGTCAAGTTCTTTCCAATGAGGGGTCACATGATGTGGTTTTGTTGACATTTTGGGGAAAATATTGAAAAATTCAAATTAAAATAATAAATTTTGATATCGTCTGTGTTGGGTAAAGGGTTAATTGAATAGCCACTTTGCAGTTGGGTGTTCCAGTGCTTCGTGTGAGACAGGCACGAGTGCGAACACGCTCGTTTGCACTCGTATTTTAAATTTGTCGGGTGCCATTAATCACGCTCGTAAGAGAAACAGTGTCACTGAAATTCTGGTTTGAAAATCAAGCGAGTAATTTGTGCGTGCCTCAATTTTTTAATCTCTCGAATCAAATCAATAGTTTACCAACGAAAATGATTTCGTTATAGTAATACACAAGTGACATCATTCCGGCATCATTCTGGCATGCGCAGTTGTGACTGTTACTATATACTGACTGTGATTTTCCAAAATGTGCGCACGTGCTGGAAAATCCCTGGCTAAATTTCGTAACAGGCACTCAGCGCATGTGATGTGTACAGTGCAATTGGTTCCTAGAGGGGTCTGGCCAACCGAACATCATTATTTATTGACAATTTGTCCCAGAAAGTGTGACCATCTCAATTTTGTTAACTTGCACATGAAGAGTCAGAAAGTGTGATGTTGGTCGTATGTTCATCTACTTGTATTTCCTCAGCTGCCCTCGTGGGTATCATTTTTTTTTATACAAAACCAATAGCAAAACTTACCCATATATAAATTGTTATTAAACTCCCACGCACCTGTTTTCCCTGATGCGTCTTTTTCAAACAAATTACAATAAGCCATTGCGATTCTGACATTTTTTGAATGGGAACGGGAAGATACTGAATTACAGACATCTGGAACCAAAGACAACTTGGACCAAGACCAGCCGGCCCACTTTTGAAGACAATTTGGCCCACTTTAACCGTGTCTCAAACTGGTCAGAGTTGTCTTTGGTCCGAGTTGTCCTGATACCGAAGGTACGACCCCAGGAAGATTCAGCCCGGGAAGATTCGGCCTCAGACTTCGAAATTACGGAATTTACGCAAGTTAAAAAAATACTTAGTATGAGTAACACAGATTTATCATAAAATAATATGACGTTTCTACCTGATATCATTTTTAGATAATCTGTGATACAAAATATTTTAAGATCAGATAATGACATTGTTCCCTTGTGGGAACCCCAGAAAGTGAGGCAGTGCTTGTTTACTACGGTCAACAAGTTCTGTTGTACTGGTAAAATAGGACCCAGTCATCATTGACCAATGCTTGGGGTGGAAGTCCTCTAAAATGGGCAACATGGGTATAAACGATTGACTACCCTTGATTTTATCTCCATGTTGTGGTCACGATTAGCCATTGTGCATAAACAGGTGACCTTAAGCACCGATAAATAAATAAATAATGGCATTGTTGGAATAAAAAACAACACACACTGTAGAGATCATTAACTTTTATTTATTTACTGCCAGTGCTATATTAAAATACAGTTTCATTTGAAAATACTATCTGTGAAATACTGATTCAGATTATTTGTATACACAGAATAAATGTGTGTCGACCCCCATGATTTGGATTTCCCCCCATACTCACACCTGACTCTCTTTCAATGACTGATGTGTAGTGTGTGTGGGGTGGGGGAGGGGAGGGAGGGAGGGGGTAACTTCACTGGGAAGAAAGTGTTGCAAAAAGTTTGGTAAAATGGGTTTCCTGGACAATTGGCAGATTGGTGATTTATGGCTCGTCTGATGTCAAATGATGTCTGCAGTGTGTGCTCTCCTGCTGTTTTCCATATGGAAATCCTCTTTAATTCTTTTTTCCAAACTTATGTACATGTATAGACTATTAATACTCCAAATAATTAAAACTGCAGTTCACGAGTGTGAATAGCACCCGTCTCATATTTTGCGAGAGCTAAAAGTAGCACCCGTCAAATTTGCTCATACGAAGCACTGGTGTTCTTCAATTAACAGGAGTATTCAGTTAACCGGGATTTGGTTATATCCCTGTATTCTGAGTACAGGGATGCAACAGAGTTAATGAAAACAGCTTTTTGTTGTAATACCTCATAGATCGAAGGGCACAGTAAATGAATTTTCTAGTGTATTATTGCCAAACACCCAAATGAACGCACATGCTATTAAAGTACATGTTGCAAAAAATAAATTAGTTTATCTCAATCTCTTTGATATACTGACACTTTTACTGTGACAAAATTCCTGCTGATCAGACATGCTGGTGTCAGCTGTCAATTTCAAAATTAGAGTTTGTTATTCAGTAATCCTTTTAATTTCATTACACCATCGATACTGTCAATCAACAATGATTTGCGATCAACAGATCTTTTAACAATCAAATGCAAATTTTCAAAGATTTGATTCACCAAAAATACAAACCTCTTCGCAGTCTACCCTATAAAATCATAAAATTTGAATTTTTTCCCAATATTTTCAAAATTATCTCAAGTTAGTATTTTTAATTTGTGTTTGAATGTTGAAAAAATAACTTCAAAATAAATCATTTGCGTGTTTTTTCAGTGCATTTTGATGTACATAATTAAGAATATTTGAGTTAAAATCAAATACCATTATTATTTTCACTCCTAGTCAAAATGAATCTTAGATTTTTATATATTTCTAATTAGAAATCTCACAGAGGGTGCCAGGTGCAGACTCAAGGGTGAGATGAGTGCCTCAGGTTCCAAGGGTCATCTTCTCACATTTTTCAACACCGCTAATGTTATCAACGTGGGAATCCTAGGAAAGGAGACACTGCTTGTCTACTGTGGTAAACATGTTCTGTTTTACTCGTGAATATACCCTGCTAACAAACACTGCAAGGTTACAATTCCTTGATAATTGGTCAGCATGTATTATTAACAATTGCTTGGACTTGACTTGATAACCATGCTATGGTCATAATTAGCCATTGTGCAGAAATGTGACCCTGCACACACACACACACACAAAAAATACATATTCAGTGTAAATAATTAAGAGAAAGTAAAATGGGGTTAGTTGCATACATGTGTGTTTTAGATGGCTTTTATTTACATTTCAATTCTAGATTCATGTTCTGAAGATGAGGAAATGTTGCCACAGTTTCCTTTTGTCCGTTCAACAGTTGATTGTTCACAAACAAGTAATGGTGAAACTGATTCTGGTCAAGAAATGCAAGATGCTGATGATTCAGATAGGGATCAAGACTATGTTCCAGAAAAATCGATCGACTATTTTTTAATAGGTGAGGAGGAGGAATCTCTTGAAAAGGTTGTGACATCTCTAATGTTATCAAAATTGGGACCCTAGGAAAGGAGATGTCACTCAAGTGGTGCAAGGGGCCATTTTGGTGGTCACTCTGTAATCAAGGGGCCATTTTTTGACAAGGGGCCATGGCTGCCTGTTCAGTTGCTCAAATTGGAGCAATGGGCCATATTTAGTTGTCCATCAGCTTCTTATATTATGGCCCTATATTATTTAGTCCAATATTTTTGGACTTTGACAAAGAAGTTTGTGTCCCTATGGGAGACCATATTCTAACTTAGTAAATATTCTAACTTAGTGTAATATGAGGGATATTCATTAAAAGTTTCTTCCCTGAGACTTGATATTTGGTATGCAATATTCTTTTTGGGGGAGTGGGGGGGGGGGGTCAAGTTTGTTTTAAGACAATCACCGAGTTAACCGGGAGCTTCGAATTCTAATTTCCTCTACTTTTTGTTGCCCACAATAAAGCCTTTCTCTGCAGATGTGGTCCTTTCTCTGCAGATGTGGTATTAACCCCTTGTCTGCTTCTGGATGATATTCTGCCTAAATGAGCAGATCATGTGTTCCTAATACAGGTATAATTTGAGCACTCTTCACCAATTCCTACTCTATTAAAATGAACCAATTTATTGATCAGTTATCTATTAAGTTATATGTTGAAGAATTTTTCATCAAATCCAGACATGGCTGCTTAATAAGAGCCATGGTTGGATTTGATGAAAAATATGCAACGGGTTGAGGATAAATCATAAATGGATAAATATATAACTCGGTGCAGTATCATGTATGAGGGATATTTTTTAGCTGCGAAAAGCCGCTCGATATGTGGCAATGTTTGTCTCTCTGTCTGTCGGTCGGTCTGTCACTAACAAGTTTTAAAAACATAACTCCTAAAATAGTTTACCGAATGACACCATACTTGGTATGCAACTGTATTTTAATGATTTCTGGAGTCTCTGAACATTTCACGTCATTCGGATAATTTTTGTCAGATTTAAGGGCCAATTGGACTTGTCACCAACAAGTTTTTTTTTGTCACCAATGACTTTTAAAACATCATAACTCCTCAAGTACTATACCGAATGACACCATACTTGGTATGCAACTGTATTTTGATGATTGCTGGACTCTCTGAACATTTCAGTTCATTTGGATAATTTTTGTCACATTTATGGTCAATTTCGGACTGGTCACGAGCAAGTTTTTTTTTGTCACCAACAAGTTTTAAAACATTATAACTCGTAAAGTACTATACCGAATGACACCATGCTTGGTAAGCAACTGTATTTTGATGAGTTCTAGGTGTTCACAAATCATCGCAGCTTCGGGACTGTGGCAGTGCTTCTCGTTAAAAAATCTTAAGTAAAAACCACCAGTCAGAAACCTTTTGATACTCAGTGTGTAGCTTCCTTAGGGAGTGAGATTCAAGTTTATTCAAAGTTTCTGGGCTGGTATTTTGGCACCCTGTGAGAGAACAATTCTAACTTAATGCAATATGAGTGATATTTTTCAAAAATAGCAATATGAGTGATTATTCTAAAAATATTTCTAAGAACGAACATATGATATTTATGATGTTGGACTAAGTTAAAACTAGGAATCTCACAGAGGGTGCCTGGTGTCGACTCAAGGGTCAGGTGAGTGCCTCAGGTCCCATGGGGCATCTTCTCTTGTGAAACTGTTGAAGCAGCACATAGTTCTTTAAAAGCTCATTCTTCACCTTGAAAGGCGTCTAGGAACTGATATTAGGAATACTTTTGTTCATTCAACAGGTGATTGTTCACAAACAAGTAATGGTGACACTGTTTCTGGTCCAGAAATGCAGGATGCTGATGTTTCAGTTAGGGATCCTGACTATGTTCCAGAAAAATCGATCGACTCTTTTTCAAAAGGTGAGGAGGAGGAATCTCTTGAAAAGGTTGTGGATGATCTACTTGGATCAACTACTTCTCACATTTTTCAACATCTCTAATGTTATCAAAGTGGGAACTCTAGGAAAGGAGATGTCACTTAAGTGGTGTAAGGGGCCATTGTGGTGGTCAGACTGTAATGAAGGTGCGATTTTTTGACAAGGGACCATGCTCCCTGTTCAGTTGCTCAAATGAGAGCAATGGGCCATATTAAGTTGTCCATCAGGTTCCTATATTATGGCCCTTTATTATTTACTATGAATAGAATATTTTGTGACAAATTGGTTTTCGGGCAATAACTTTAGTTCTATTTGTCGCACCTTTACCAAACTTATACCAGAGATTACCCTATAGGAAGGGAAGACACCTATTGATTTCGGAGTCTTGGACTCCAAGGTCAAGGTCACTGTTACTATAAATAGAAAATTTTGTAACAAATTGGTTTCCAGGCAATAACTTTAGTTCTATTCCGTGTATCTTTACCAAACTTATACCACAGGTTATCCTATAGGAAGGGGAGACACCTATCGATTTCAGAGTCTAGGGCCCCAAGGTCACTGTTACTGTAAATAGAATATTTTGTGACAAATTGGTTTCCGGGCAATAACTTTAGTGCTATTTGACGCACCTTTATCAAACTTACACCAGAGGTTACCCTACAGGAAAGCAAGAAACCTTTCGATTTCAGAGTCTCGCACCCCAAGGTCAAGGTCACTGTTACTATAAATAGAATATTTGTGACAAATTGGTTTCCGGGCTGTAACTTTAGTTCTATTCCATGTATCTTCACCAAACTTACATCAGGGGTTACCCTACTTACATTTACCAATTTCAGCATTATTGTTACTGGCCAGTGCCTATAGGGGAAGTGCTGCCCAATATTTTTTTTAGTACATTTTTGTGCTGTCCAGCACCTGGAGGTTGCATGACATTTGACCTACTACATATCAATATTAGGGCTGTCGCGATTATTCGATTAGTCGAATAACCGTCGACTATTGAAGTAGTCGACGGTTTTTATTTTTAGTCGATCGTCATTCATTTTCAAAGTGGTACACATCTACTACACGTCGGGACTAAATTGCACTGTTTTGTGAGTTGAATGATCGTTGTCATTTTCAGAGTTTTACGAACAGAAGAACGATTTGCTAAAAAATCGTAGGAACCTACTATTAATCGACTAACCGTCGATTACTGGTCACGATTAGTCGATTAAAAAAAATGATAGTCGCGACAGCCCTAATCGATATATCCATACAAATATGGATGAGACCTGATGAGACAGCAATTATTCGGGATTTAATGTCAAAACTCGACTTCAGGATCTGTGATCCTCTCCCTGGATTTTTTTTTTTCTATACAACAAAACGGTAAGCCGTTTTTCTCGAAAACTGTCTGAAGGATCTTTTTAAAATTTGTTAAGAAGCTGTTAAAGTTACTGGCTGATGATTTTGTGTCCTAAGATTCAGTCAGATGACTCCTCTGACTGAATCTTAGTACAGAAAGACGGTCATGTCACTGGATGGGTTCATTTTTTCAATTGAAATAAACTGTTTCGAGTTTTACATTATTAGGTAGCGCCTGTGGGACTGTTGTAATAAAATGAATGTAGACCTGATAGAAACAGAATAGGAGCCGAAAAAATCTTTTGGCGAAACTCCCTAGACCCAATGCTGAATGGGAGTCGGAGGATTGCCAAAGTGTCCCGTACCCATGAAACCTAAGAGAGAAACTGTGCACTCTAAAAGCCAGATAACGAGATACCTGCAACCCCCTGCCCCCACAACACAACACACACAAATCATATTGCTGCAATATGATTTGTGTGTATTGTGTGTGTATGTGTGTGGGGGGGGGGGGGTTGGGGGGGAGGGTAACATCACCTTACGAGTTAATTTTTGCCACCAACTCCAGTCAAACTGAACAAGATGTCAGTACATGCTTGTGGTCAGATATATCAGACTTATGAACAAAAAAGTATAAGCCGCTGGTTGCATGTGAAAAGGCGATCCATTATTTTGCGAACTCATAATAGGAAGGTAATAAAATGATCATGTGGTAAAGCTACATGCCCCCCCCCCCCCTCCCAATTCCTACGTCCCTGACAACACCTGTTATTAACTTAAATCACAACGATGCCAAGACAATTGGCGAGTGTGTTTCCGATGTTGAGTGGATATTTTTAAAGGTCTTTTTGACTGTACTACTTCTTTGGAGAAAACAGGATTAAATACACCAAAAGAGCTTTTATTGATTAAGTTAATAACATGTATTGTCAGAGGCGTAGGAACGAAGGTGGGGGGGGGGGGGGGGTAGAGACACGTTCTCCCACCCTTTTTTCGTGTTTTGGGTGAAAATAATAGATCTCTCAGTGAACTCTTCTACTATACTGCGACTCAATTTTTCAAGTAACACACACCCTTGCTTACAGACGTAACTTAGGCTTGACCACTCTATAATCAGTTTGGTTGAAAATTAACCAAAATCAATTGGGTTGAGTGAATATGAACCCAATTGGGTTAATATTCACTCAGCCCAGTCGATTTGTGTTAATTTTAACCCAACTGATTTTAAAATGTATATCTTTTTTTTTGTTGAAAAGAGCTTCTATTCGAAAAATATTGCGGTTTTAAGTTTAAATCAAACTCCCAACTTCTGCTCCCGGCAGCATTCAACATTATGAACGACGTGCTTAGCAGAAACTTCATTGAACCTTTCACGTGTGAGGTTCAATCAAGTTTCTGCAAATCATGTCATTGGAAACTGTGTTCTTTTTGACGTCAATTCATTTCTGTGCTCCCACTGTGGTCAGCATGTATTATTAACAACTGCTTGGACTTGACTTGATAACCATGTTATGGTCATAATTAGACATTGTGCAGAAATGTGACCCTGAACACACACACAAAAATTAAATTTACAATATAAATAATTATGAGAAAGGAAAATGGGGTTAGTTGCATACATGTGTGTTTTAAATGGCTTTTATTTACATTTCAATTCTAGATTCATGTTCTGAAGATGAGGAAATGTCGCCACAGTTTCCTTTTGTTCGTTCAACAGGTGATTGTTCACAAACAAGTAATGGCAACACTGATTCTGGTCCATAAATGCAAGATGCTGATGATTCAGATAGGGATACTGACTCTGTTTCAAAAAAATCGGTCGACTCTTTTTTAAAAGGTGAGGAGGAGGAATCTCTTGAAAAGGTTGTGGATGATCAACTACTTCTCACATTTTGAAACATTTCTAATGTTATGAATGTGGGAACCCTAGGAAGGGAGATGTCACTCAAGTGGTGCAAGGGGGCCTTTTTGTTGTCACACTGTAATGAAGGGGCCATTTGTGACAAGGTGTCATGGCCCCCTGTTCAGTTGCTCAAATGAGAACAATTGGCCATATTTAGTTGTCCATCAGCTTCTTATATTATGGCCCTATATTATTTAGTCCAATATTTTTGGACTTGGACAGAGAAGTTTGTTTCCCTATGGGAGACCATATTCTAACTTAGTGCAATATGAGAGATATTCATTAAAAGTTTCTTCCCTACTTGATATTTGGTATACAGTATCCTTTTGTGGTGGGGGGGATCAAGTTTGTTTAAGCCAATCCACCAAGTTAACCGGGTGCTTCGAATTCTAATTTACTGCAATTTTTGTCGCCCACAATAAAGCCTTTCTCTGCTGATGTGGTATTAACCCTTTGGCTGCTTCTTGCAGATATTCTGCCTAAATCAGCAAATCATGTTCCTAAAACAAGCATAATTTGAGCACTCTTCACCAATTCCTACTCTATTAAAATGAACCAATTTATTGATCAGTAATCTATCAAAGAAGCTTTTATTGATTAAGTTAATAACAGGTGTTGTCAGAGGCATAGGAACGAACCAACCAACCAGGTTGGGGGGGGGGGTTGGAGGGCAGCCCATTCTCCCACCTTTTTCGTGTTTTGTGTGAAAATAATAGGTCAGTGAACTCTCCTACTATACTGCGACTTGATTTTGCAAGTAACACACTATTTTGCTTTCAGACGTAACTTAGTGTTGACTTGACCAATCTATAATCAGTTTGGTTGAAAATTAACCAAAATCGGTTGGGTTAAATGAATATGAACCCAATTGGGTTCATATTCATTCAACCAAGTCTATTTCTGTTAAATTTTAACCCAATTGATCAAAGAGTGTGTCAGTCCCCGCGGATACAACATTTCCTTTGCGCAAATTTCACAACTCTTGGATTTGCGAAATGTCCTTAAAGGAAATGTCGTATCCACATTCTTCCGTCCCATGAAGTAATAAATTATCACAATTTATTAGTTAAGAGGAAGCAAGTAGGCTACTGGTGTCACAAAATCGTCTCTTTCTGTTGATGGAAGCAATACATTTCTCATGCCAAAAGCCACCAGAAGGCACCATTTGATAGCTCCATCTTATTTTTAGCTCAACTGAGCCACTCAGTTGGAGCTTTACTGATCACTTTCCATCTGTCGTCCGTCCTTTATTTGTCGAAAAGACCTTCTGTTTGAAAAATATTGCGGTTTTAAGTTTTAATCAAACTCCCAACTTCTGCTCCCGGCAGTATTCGATTTTATGAACGACGTGCTTAGCAGAAACTTCATTGAACCTTACACCGTGCAAGGTTCAATCAAGTTTCTGCAAATCATGTCTTTGGAATCTGTGTTATTTTTGACGTCAATTTGTTCTTGTTCTCCCACTGTGGTCCGCATGTATTATTAACAATTGCTTGGACTTGACTTGATAACCATATTATGGTCATAATTAGCCATTGTGCAGAAATGTGACCTTGAACACACACACACAAAAATTAAATTTACAATGTAAATAATTATGAGAAAGGAAAATGGGGTTAGTTGCATACATGTGTGTTTTGAGTGGCTTTTATTTACATTTCAGTTCCAGATTCATGTTCAGAAGATGAGGAAATGTCGCCACAGATTCCTTATCTCGATCAGCGCTACATGTATTTATCAGGTTGGTATTCACAACCAGTATTTTTAGCTTCTTTTGATTTTTTGTTCATTTCTAGGAACCAACTGCAATGTACACTTGCACAGTAGTGCCTATTAACTACTAGCATTCTCACATGATAATATTATTCTCTTCAATGATGAAAAATTCATGGTGAAAGACTGAATATTTACCCAATTGTATCTTGTTTGCCAGAGCTTGTAGAGGTATCAATGGTTAAATTTTGAAATTGCATTATGGAAAAAAGTTACTACTGAAAACATTGATTTTTGACATCAGTGTGCAGGGAGTTGACAAATTTTTCCGGGGATTTCCCAGAATGCGAACATGTTTTTGAAAATCACAGTCAATTCCCTGTGGAAACCCTGTAGTGTTTGGACGATTAACCGACTAGTCGAAGTCGACGCAATTTTTAAGTTAGTCGATCTTATAATTTGGTAGTCAACTAGTCGGAAGATTTGCTTGTTATGTATTTTAACTTGTATTAACTTCAGTAAACTGTCACGTGTGTTTTGCAGCCATGTTATTATCCCAGGTGTTCGACAGCAACACTTGATCAGTTGGTTGAAACATTCATTGGCATCGGCCGATTATGGTCTTAATTCATCGGTCATCGGTTTACAACCCTTTTTGCTCATCGGTACATCACTATTAGGGAGTGAGATTCAAGTTTGTTCAAAGTTTGTGGGCTGGCCTTTTGGCTCCCTGTGAGAAAACAATTCTAACTTAATGCAATTCCCGTGGGAACCCCAGGAAGTAAGCATCACTTGTTTACTGTGGTAAACCAGTTCCACTTTACTGGTAAAATAGGACCCAGTCACCAATGCTTGGGGTGAATGTCCTCTAAAATGGGCAACATGTGCATAAACGATTGGCTAAACTTGGCTTCATGTCCATGTTGTGTCACAATTAGCCACGGTGCATAAATATGTGACGATAAACACCACTAAACAAACAAACATTCTTAAAAAATATTTCTATGAACGAGTATATGATATTGGACTAAGTTAAAATTCGGAATCTCACAAAGGGTGCAAGGTGTAGACTCAAGGGTCAGATAATTTCCTCAGGTCCCATGTGGCATCTTCTCTTTTGAAACTGTTGAAGCAGCACATAGTTCTTAAAAAGCTCATTCTTCACTTTGAAAGGTATCTAGGAACTAATATTAGGAATACTTTTGTTCGTTCAACAGGTGATTGTTCACAAACAAGTAATGGTGACACTGATTCTGGTCCAGAAATGCAAGATGCTGATGATTCAGATTCTGACTATGTTCCAGAAGAATTGATCGACTCTTTTTCAGAAGGTGAGGAGGAGGAATCTCTTGAAAAGGTTGTGGATGATCTACTTGGATCAACTACTGTTAATGAATGTAATACTTCTGAAGAGAAAATGTTCATGACTGAGGCTACAGACAGTGTAATACAAGAACCATTCATCACATCATCAAGTGACATAGCGAAACCGAAACAACGCAAATTAGAAGAATCGTACAAGTTGAGAGATGTAAAATTTCCCAATATATATGTAAAAATGTACAACCCTTCAAATATAGGAAAAAAAAGTGAAAAAAAGGATGACAGACCTTATGACACCGTTCATGCATGCAAGTACTGCTGTTCATTATTCACACATATACAAAATCATTTGGAGAACAAACATTTTAAGGAAGATGATGTGAAAAAAATCATAAATCTGAAAAAGAATTTGAAGCAGATGAATTATGAATCGAAACAAAAAGAGCTGAAGGAAGACATAAAAAAAAAACAGGATTTACTCAGACGAGAAGGAGATCATACTCATAACCGGAAGGTTGTACTTCATAAGGAGGGCGAATTAATTGTACAGCGAAAAGGGTCTGCAAAGAGAGATTTTGATCATAAACTCTATGGACCATGTCCTCATTGCTTTCTGTGGGTAATGCTCGACAGCAGCCTTCAAAAACATCAACAGATTTGTTTGAATGCTGACAAAGCTGACAATAGCAAGTTTGGCATGAATAAGAAATGTATGCAAATAAGACTGTCTAAGAGTCTATCTGGGCAAGAAGACAAGGGTAAAAACTCCCTTGTGAAAAAGTTGGTGTTGCCAATTATGAGAAGAGATGATATGTATGAAATTGTGAAAGATGATAATCTCATAATGGAGCTATGGGAAATATGGATGATTAAATCTTATGATAACAAACTAAAACGTTGCAAGACTGCTTCTTTTAGAATGCGATTGAGTGCAAGACTTCTATCTGCTGTGAGAGCCATTACTGGAAAACACGATCTTAACGTGTTTGAAATTTTGAGTCCCAGATTCTTTGATGTCATTGTGGAAGCAACAATGGAACTGTCAAAGTGACGGTACTTTTACTCTAAAATGCCCAAGTGTCGGGTTGAAGATTGGGTATGATTTAGGTAGACTTGCTTGTTCGAAAATATGTTACTGTATCAAAACTGGAAACGAGGAAGGAGAAGAAAGTGCCAGAAAATTTTTGGAAATAATGAAGTTGTATTGGTCAATAAGAGTTAGTAAATTTGCGCATTTTGCTGTTCAAGAAAAACACTATGACAATCGCAGGGATCTACCACATCCTCAAGATATACAGGCAGTAGCGGAAAAGCTTGTCGAACTCAATGAAAACATTGACCTCAAAACAAATAGCAATTACCATAATGTTGTGAAAATAGTCTAGCCAAGACTTATGGTATACAACAGACGAAGGAGTGGAGAAATTGAAGCTCTCAGGTAATTTTGATTTAAATCATATCTTATTAGCTCACCTGAGCAAAGCTCAGTGGGAGCTTTACTGATATCTTAACTTCACATTACCAACTTCTCCTCCCAAACCAGTGGACCATTTTTTTTTTCAAAAGGGGGGGGGGGGGGAGATCACCAAATTTTTTTCCGGGCGTCAGGCGGGGGTGGGTGGGTGTGCCTGGGTAGCCGAAAAGCAATTTTTTCCACCCTCAAAAATTTTTTTCCTGTCGGCATTTAGCCTGATTTAGCTTGAAGTAAAGTCATCCAAACTCATCAGTAATCCTTATTAAGCAGTTTCACAAAGGGCCCATCTTAGAAGAGCTATCAACCCTCTCAATCCATAATTAGAAGAGCTATTTGGCTCCTCTACATAATATTGCTGCAAAGGTCAGCTGAAAAGGTCTGAACACCCACAACTTTCCACTCTGTTATGGACAGATAAAAAGTTAAGAATGGTTACTGGAACAATACAAATCAAGTTGTAACATTACTCAGTATGGAAACCACCTCTGTGGCACTTCACAAGCCGTTTACTCCAATTTTAGGGGGTGGGTCCTCCATATGAAAACGGAAGAAATTTTTTTCCTTTCAAAAATGGGTGGGTGGGTACCCGATGAGCTGAAAGTTTTTTTTTTGCACCTGATGTCCAAAATTTGTTTCCTGACCCCCCCCCCCCCCCCCACCCCCCGATTTGGGGTAAATGCTCGTTGCCACATGCCAATTCACACCTGAAAATGAGCAAAAATGATGATTTTTTGTATGCAGCATCCCTTTGAGGTGCAGACTCTAGTTTGTCAAGAGTTTTATGAGCATTATTTCGAACCATAATGGGAGAGGCAAGAAATATTGACGATGACTATCTATATGTGGCCTTAAGCTTTTATTAGACAACTTGTCAGGTGAAAGGTTAAGGCTCCTTGGAGCCTCTTGTTTTTCAAATGAGCACCTTTGTTATCTCAGATAAGATTCAGTATAAAACTTTGACACAAGATTTTTAATTCAATCACTGAACAGTGAAAACAAATCAAATATATTTTCTGCAATGTTTTACATCTATTGTGAGTAACAGTTGACAAAATTACTCGCAACAGGAACAAAATGTTTCTGAAAATTTTTACTGGAAGTACGGAACATTAAAAACTTTTTATACTTTGAGCAGTGAAAATTTAAAATGCACCAATAAATTTTCTGCATCATTTTATTCCTATTGTAAGTATCATAAGATACGAATCTCTAGTGGTACTAGAGATGAAAGTTTTCAGGGCATTCCCTGAATTTAGGGATTTCAATAATTTTTGATGGCCTTTTTCTGGGATGAAATTTTATGCCTGATGAGAAGTAACTCCCAGCACTCAGACAACATAAAACCAACCTTTTCAATAGTAAATATTCACGAGAAACTAAATATTTAATCAATATCTTGTTTGAGAGAGCTCAAGAGCTCTATGATAATCAAACTATATCATTTGTTAAATTTCTTAATTGCACTATGGGAAATATTTGCTGCTGATAATTTGCTATTTCGTAAAAACAAACATTTTTCTGAAAAGATTTAGATGTGTGTGCATGCGCGACACAAGGCATCCTAACACAATTGTAAATTATTTCTTTCTTGCCCACATTCGCACGATCCATTTCGTCACTGTATTACACGAGTTGGCTTTTGGGTAAGTGTATGCGGGTTCAGGGTGCAGGTCAGTAACGTGTGTGTCTGAGGGTGTGTGTGGTCTAGTTGTGTGTGTGGTGATCCTATGTTGCCGATTGGTATGTCTCGATGGTTATCCCATCTTGATGATTGGTATGTCTCGATGGTGATCACGTTGCCGATTGGTATGTCGCGATGCACACAGCAATACTCACCTATTTTCATAGACATTAAACAAAACTCAGAATCAGGATTTTTCACAAGGAACTTGTTTTACTCGAGGATGCGTCATTGTGTAAAAAATGCTCTGGGAAGTTCGCAGTATTTACAGTTCTTGGAGAGTTAATTATCACTAATACACTCATAGAATGGAAATTTCACCCAGCTAGTAAAGTCTGCCAATTCTAATGATAATGCATACGAAGGATAAAGTTTAAGGTAATCGACCTACGGGTTCAACTTCGAGGTCCATCAACTGAAACTTTGACATCATACTGTCTTACACATGTTAATTATTAGGTGGGTAGAAACTCCACACTAAGGTGTCTCAGTGATACTCCACTCTCCGCCTACTACGGTGGGCAAAATAAATAAGTGTGGTTTCTATCTCATGCTGAAAAAAATTAGGATAGGTAGGTAGGCATTGTTTTTAAAAATTTCATTTCCTCTTTTCTTGAGACTTCAACGTTGAACATTATTATGACCCCAGAACAGGTACACCATTTATTATTTATCAGTTAGGTTATGGTTAGGCAGCCTAAATTTCACAAAAAATTGCTATGACACTACATGTGTAAGAAATGGCAGTTGAATTCAGAGAAAAATATGAGGACTAAGGATTCCAAGAAAAATTCCAGTATTCCAGACATGCAGAGGAAGAATGCGGAAATTTGTTTTTTGTTTATCAAAAATTTACATGTTTTATTAGTCGAGTTGTGACAAAGTCAAACTCGACTTATAGTTTGGTGAATGGCGGGCGGGCGTAAACAATTGGTTTCCAGATGATAACTTGATAGTGGTTCAACGCACATTCATGAAACTTCATAGGTAGATTGGCCTTGCTGAGGGGAAGAACGCTATTGATTTTGGACTTGCTAGGTCAAGGTCACAGTGACCTTGAACATAGTAAATCGCAACAATTGGTTTTCAGATGATAACTTGACAGTGGTTCAACCCACTTCTGTCAAGCAAGATATAAATTGTTGTTGTTGAACTCTTTGATTCCATTGGTTTCTACACAATAACATGAAAATCGTTCAACCCTCTTCTGTTATTCTTCATAGGTAGGTTCACCTTCATGATAGAAAGAACTCAATTTTTTTGGATTCAGTAGGTCAAATGTAAAGGTCACAGAGACCCATCACATAGTCAATAACTAATTTCCAGACAATAAGTTGATAATGATCAAACCCACCTTTTAATCAAACCCACCTTTTCTATTGGCACAACTCGACATTGGATCGGTGATCCTATTGGCACTTTTTGTCAATAAAAATATATGCGTTTTCTTCTAACTGTTGTAGGATAACTGGAAAAGTTCCAATTTCCTTGTACGTATCCTACAACTTATTTTCACATTTGTGAGGCTTCTACAGACTTTATCATGGAATTATGGATGTGTTTGATTCAGTAGTGTATGAATTAATAAAGTGAGGCCTAATTAATGTATTCATCATGTACTGTATTTCGAAATATTTCTTCAGGTTACAGGGATTTTTCTGGGTGACGACAGGGGCCGAATGTAGGCCCTATTCCCAATGAGATTTAGGCATGATTTTTCCCAATTTCTAACATTAAATTCCCAATTTCCACCCAGTATCAGCTTGGTCATATCTTTTATGAACATTTACCGCAAAAGTAGACTTTATTATGCTGATAAATGGACTTTCAAATCATAGTTTAAAATAATAAAACCATGTTCTTGATTTTTAATGTGCCTATGAAGAAGAAATGTGCACTTTTCCAAACTCTACTGAGTCAACCGGATTCCCAATTTGGTTTAATAAGATGGCTATTTCCCAATTGCAGGGGACCCTGGCCCCATACTCAATACAACCAGAAAAATCCCTGGGTTACACAATTAAATAGAATACTTTCATATCAATGCCAATGAAGATGTCATTGGTGTCTGTTAGACTCGGCTTTGTCCCTGGCTTTGCCCAGGAGTACCAGGGACAAGGCCAGTGAATCCTACTAACTCCCAATGTTTCACTATTTGAGTACTGTTAACTGGTTGGGTGCTAGCTTATTTTTAGATATCGGAATTTATTTGACAATATTTACTTATTATAAATTATTGATGAGTGCCAGTAGGTACTCTTCAATAATTTTTAATAAAGAAAATATATATACAATCTAAATACCATTGGCTTCTGGTTTTAAAAGAAACATAAGCAAATAATGTGATTCCTGTAGCATGGGTACCCTCCCTTTTCTTTAAAGCCCTGATAGTGGCTTCCAGCACCTCTACCAGTTAACAATAGTTTGTGAATTCCATTATTACAAAAACAGGTTACGCAATGGGTTGTGCAATAACATTTTTTGCAGGACCTATTTTTAAGATTCGGCAAATTATTGTTTTTCACAGGCCTGCTAACCATTTCAGCACTATGTTTCGCATTCTGAATTTCATTTACCTATAAAAGGGGTGGTGGGAGAGATACTTTGCAGGTGTCTTGCAACCAATCTTTTCTAATTCTTTTGTTGTTTTTTATCAGTTTGGAGAGTTACCAGAAGAAATCAAAAAGAATTGATGATGTTGAGGAGACTCTTCTAGGTGATCTCACCGCCCTAGAGAAACATTTATTACAGAGTCAGCAACTGATGTGGATCAGGGGAAAGGCAAGTTCTAATAATGGTGGTGTTTTTATGCCCAGTGCAAATGTGTATTTACTATATGTTATGCTGACACGATTAATCGGTTTAACCGGTAACAGAACAGTCACTGGTGCATTCCACTGACACTTTTTGTAACCGGTTAACCATTTTAGGCATTCAGCCGACTACTACAGTGCCAATTGTCCTATGGAACATCGGACGACAGAAAGCTGAACATCAAGTGCTAAAGCCTCAACTATATTTATTATTAGACCCATTCACACTCTGAAGAATGTTCCAGTCCGCATTGTGTCCCTCATTCCCGTCGCATTGTGACCCGAACACAACGAGGGGTAGATAAGTTTTTCTATTCGGCCAACTTTATTTATCTCTCATGTCAAAACAATGGGAGCTACTAAATAAATATTGATAAAAACCTACAAAGAGCGGGCGTCATTTTTTTACACTGCCATTTATATCAATATTTGCTGATTTTGTTTTTCATCTTCACAAAAGTTGCATTGTATTGATGGTATAAATTAACTCATAGACTAAGAGCCATTCTTGGATAATATGTCTTTAAATGACTTCTAAAAAACTAACCAGACTTTGATGTTTTTTATCAGACTTTGTTTTTGTAGCACCCATGCATGTTTTGAACATAAAGATGGCCAAACTGAAAGCCAAACAAATATCTCAACTTGCAGTCACAATTATCCATGTTTGAAGTGACTTTGAACACAAATATTAAATAAGTAAATAAGTGTGAAAATGGCTGGACATTCATCCTATGTGTGGACTCTTCTAAAGTGTTGTCATGGGTGGCTGCAGTTATTTTTTGAACGCTTTTCAGGAAAACTTTCCAAGAATCTGTAGTCAGCATTTTCAGGTGTTCAAAAATGTGAACTGAATTGATAAATCGGTTGTACTTGAAACGATAAAGTCGAATATAATCAGTTTGGCAGTCATTGTTCACCTTTCGCCCATGTTCGGTTATTTGGGTGAATTGATATAATTCTGTTTCTTACATTTATTTGGTTAAAGTGGACACGTGAAAGCTTTTACAAAGCACTAAGAACAATGTAAAGTGTGTTTAAATTATTTATTAATAAAAAAACCTTTCGAAGAAAGTATCTGACAAGTTGGTTTTCCGTAGAAAAAGAATGTTTTTTCCAAATTTTCCCCACAGTTAAACACATGTGGCGTAGGGAACCTGAGTCCACTCGACACAAAGGCAGTTTCGTTCCGTGCACTTTCGACTCATCGCTCAGGCGTATTAAACATTCTCGCACATTGTGGTGACTGATTTTAAAATTACGGGTGTCTTTAAACCTCACTAAAATCCATCTTTCGGTACGTTGAGAATGTAAGGTTCAGAAACGCCATCAGAGTGGAATTTCTGCAGAGGCACTAAATGATGTCTAAGGTTGAGTTAGGTGAAAGGAACGTTTTCCACCGAAGAGTCCGTAAAATATTGTTTTGCAATGGTACTTCCCATGGGTTGTGCCACAACAAAAATTTATATTACGGGATTTGGGTCCAAATTTGCATACAGAGAGATAAAACTTCTCATTGAAGACAGGACCGCATAGGTAGGTCAGTCAAACTTGCCCGAAAATTTTTTTTAGGAAAATTGCATGTGGGAGTGGGGGGGGGGTACAAGAAACTTGTCTACATGTATAATAGACTGTAGGCCTACACAAAAGAGTCTGGCGCCGGGTCCTTTTGATTGTCAGTGAAATGTGTCACGATAAGACTGATCGTATTATGGAGGCAGGGTCAAGGATAAGAAGAAGTAGACTCCATCAGGAAGA